>APFE030102340.1:0-30712 GCA_000404065.3 Pinus taeda | reverse complement strand
AGAGGAGAAAATCAGTATGCATCGCACCTTGTACACTGGGAAGGTGATATGCATCGCACCCCCTGCATTGAGCTTTCAGTATGGTCCAGTTTTGACCATTTATGAGCAGTTTTCAGTGGACAACTTCTGGGAGATGACGTAATCAGTTGACCTTGTTCCTTTAGGTAGTGAAGCAACACTTTTAGGGACTTAGGAGCCCTCAGTTTATGGACATTTATGATTGGGGTTGAAATGCCCAAAAATGTCTATAACAGGCAGGGCTACCCAGGATAACCCACCGAAGCCGCAAGAAAATAACAACATGATGAAGATGAAGAAGGACACGGGAAAATGGTGTGAGTTCCATAAGAGCTCCACTCGCAATACAAGTGAGTGTCAAGCCAAGAAATCACTGGTGGCTGAGTTGAAGGCGAATCAGATGCAAGTTCTGACTATGAATCAAAACTCAATAAGGGCACTGAAAAAGGGAAGCTGATCATTGAAGTGGAGCCTAGTGCCATCGTGAATGCCACAAAGATCCAGAAAATTAGCCTGAAGATCCATAGGAGGGGGAACGCCTCTTCCACTCACAGATGTGGGTGAAGGGTGTTACACAGCAATTTGTCATTGTCCATGTTACCCCTTCTCCCACACATTGAAGGACTCATTCCGTGACCTATGAGAAGTGACATAACCTGGAAACACTTGCATTGTATTCCCCTAAGTATGAACTTCATATGCCCTGAAGACATCTTCTGCAAAAAACCCATAAAAATAGCCCTTTTTCCATTGGCACAGTTTCACTGTGTATCACTCACGCCAATGGGGGAAATCCTCCAAAGAGGGTGCGCCAGCTGGCGCTCTATCTCAAAGTCGCACTCGCGCCAACCAAAATGGGTAGTGTTTTTAACAAACCAACATCCGAAGGTTCTTCTTAACCCACTCCTCAACTGAATCTATCTTGAGTTGGTTTGGTTTGGCTTCGAATCTCCATAGAAGGGAAGTGGTTTGCCACCTCTCATGGAAGCTTCTTAGTGATAAAGCCAATCCCATGAATATTGTGGATGAGCCTAACTCCTTCTCCTCTATCTATAAAAGCTTGTCCTTTTGCCTTTGACAAGCTAGTTCCAAAGTTTCCAAAATCCCAAAGTTTGAGAATTGTCAAGTTCATGCTACAAGAAGCCTTCTTCATTCCCATAAGGCTAAATATAAAGTAAGGAGATTCTTGTCCAAATAACCAAGGAGAGAGAGGCTTGTTCCCATTCCCAACAAGCTTTGCAAGACATGTGTTTCTGATCACCCAGCCAAAGGAGGATTTGACGTCAGAACTATGGTTGTATTCTTCTTTGTTTATCAATAATAGACGACTATTATTATGGTTCCACTCTTATTGTTCTTTGTAATGATGATGAGTTATATCCTTTCTGACTGATATATAGTTGCATCTATTAGATTTTATGCTTGTGTTTGTGTTTGTGTCATTCTTTGCATGTGCAGGTGTCCATTCACGGGGATCGTGGGGATCGTGACCGGCCGGAGCAAAGGAACGGGAGCGTCGACTCTTCTACAAGTACTAGCATTGGAATCCAGGTAGGCCCTCATCATTGGTCTTTAATTTGCAATTAGGAACCTGTGTGATAGCATTGTTTGAATGTTTCTAGACCCATTCTGGGCTAGTAGGGATCACCTCTGTCTGCAAACGGGATTTACCTCCACAACAATTTGGCGACTCCACTGGGGAGGTAGCTCTTTGTCTTGTTGTTTGATTTGTCTTGTTGTTTGATTTGTAAAATTTAGACGGAGCCTGAAGTATGGCCAGATAGCCTTCAAAACGCTATTGCTTTGCATTAGCAAAGTAGATCAACGTCACTTCAATCCATCTCCATTTGGTTTACGAACTGAACGGCTTGGAACTTGCCTTGTTTCTTGGTTGTTTCTTAGTTTTTCCTGCTTGGTTAGCCTTCTGGGTTGAGCTCTTGTGTTGCTTCTTGTCACTTGGTGTACCTGGATACTGTTGGCCTAGTTTTGGCTCGTTTGTTTTTTATTTTTGCATAGCAAACTTGACTGGCGCACTTTTATAGCATTACAGTCGCGCCAATTGGCGCTAGTTGCTCATTGACAACCCGCGCCAATCCCTGAAAGGCGCTAGTTGCAGCCTGACAGTCGCGCCAGGCCTGGGAACTTTTGAAGTTTGCTTGGTTCTGAGCCTCCTGAGTTTGGTTTTTGTTCTGGGTACCTTTTTTCGACTACTTGAGTATGTTGGAGTGTTGTTTGACTGGCTTTGATCTTTACCTTGTGGGTGTTTGCCTTTTTCCATCGATTTCACATTTCTAGCCCTAGGGCATCTATTGGCTTCGTGTGTCGAGCCTTCCTCAGGTGTTTTGGTCTTATATTGGTCCAGTCGACTCTCTGATTACTCCCTTGCACTTGTTTGGTGGTTGTAAATCGTTTTATTGCATTATTTGGTTGACTTGCTTCATTTTCACTTGAATTCTGCTTCATTTCGCTTTGAGCCTAAATTACACGGCTCATTGGTGTCTTTGGTACTTTTCTCGTTCTTTGGCTGTTTGCTTTGTGATTTAGGGATCTAAATGTGCTTGTATTGAGTAGAATTTTTTTGTTTCATTTCTCAAAGTTTGTTTAGTGCATTTTGCCATCAACATAAAATAAAAGATCTCTTTTTCTTTGTATTAGTTAATGAGAATTAGAGCTTTTCATTGTGATTAGTGATTAGTGATCTTGAAGAAAAGTTTGTTAATTTCCATTAGCTACATTAGAGAGGTTCTTTGTTGTTTTGTGATCATTTCGTTTGTGTGAAAGCTCTCAAACCCTCTCGTAACTAGCATTCATCGAATGAAATGACATATTTTGGCATATAGTTTGCATCTAGGGAATTTTGAGACATTACATACGGTAAGGCCTGAAAACTGAAACATAATACAAGATCAACTTTAAAATGATCTGAATGAATCTAACAATGCATTGGAACATAACGCACACTTTTTATAGGTCTAGGCTAGAGACGTGCTCCGGCGTCGTTAAACCTAGTCACTTTTGTTTCCACTCAAGGTTGGGTGATTCCTCCTTTTGTGACTCAATTGTGGTCTAGTACGGACTTGTGCTCACATGTACTGTCGAGTACATGGGGAGACCCCACTAGGTTATCATCCTTTATCCATAGGAAGCTGCGTCTGCCGCCTTACGACCCGTAACACACCGAACACAGCATTCGGGAAGATTGACTGTCGTACGGAAAGTCCTTGGTTTTCATACAATTGCAAAGGTGTATATGCAATTTTACGAATTTTCTGGTAAACCTTTTGCCTAGCTCTCCAGAGTAGTCACTTTTTGATCCTTTTCGGACTCCCTAAAAGAAAAGGCTCACCTGAGCATTTGTCACTTCGGGCTCACTAAACATTCGAAGGTGACTAGAGTCATCTTTTTGTCCTTTTCTCGACTCTTTAAAGATGAAAAGGTCAAGTTATGTCCTTGTGTCTTAAAATTTATTCGGCCACGTTCACACTTACCCTATTAGATCTTGTTTGTGTTAGCTTGAGTAGGGTCCATTCTCGGTAGTTTGTCCAAGATTTTTTGAATCGAATCATCCTGGAGGAACCATCGATCTTGTCTCCCATCCCTAGTGACCCAGGGTCTCCTTCTTCTGCTGCTCCTGAGACACCGGTTGGTAGTGGCACTTTCCCTATTATTCCAAGTGTCCAACCGTTGAACTCTCGCACTCCAGAAGATGATTTTGACGATCTACATTGGAACCTGTTTGGGAGCCTTCCGAAGAGGATACTCCTTTTACTCCTACTGGTGTATCGGCCCCAATGTCTTCCTCTGATATGGATGACACATCCCCCATCATGAGTGAGACACCCGTTGTGATGAGTGTCGAAACTCCTATCTCGGTCGTAACCCCACCCTTCACTGTCACCCCTCTCAGTGTCACGTTGCCCTTACACTATAGGGCTTTGAGGGATGTTATGGGTTCTAGGAACTCCTCCTCAGGTACCATGTGGGATCACAACATCACTCCCACTACGGGATCTTTTATTCCTCAAGTTCACAATACAGTTGTCACTTCAGTCCCGACTATTCTAACTATTTGTGTAGCGTCTTCAGCACCTGTTGTTAGTGCCGTTACGGCATCCTCGATTGTAACTACTATTGCTAGTTCGTCCCACGGTTCAGTAAATAGTGGCTAGTCGATACCTACAACCGGAGTTGTCAATCCTACACTTAGTGCCCCACCTTCTTCTGGTTCCATTCCAGCAGGGGAGGCATACAATCAGTATTTGCAGGCCATCCAAAATCCAAGTGTGCAAGGTCCAAATCATTATTATGACCCCGTAGGGCATCACCTTTATATTGGATCCTTTCCATCTCAGCCTACGGTTGAGGTCTTAGTCCCGTTAAGTGTTGCTTGGGGTACCACTCATTATGGTGGTGGCCAAGCACCCCTTGCGGATCAAGGACCGTCTTATCAAGGACCATCTTATCAAGGTTAGCCGTCTTACACGCAGCCTTCTTATGGGCAGCAATATTATGGCCAATCCTATCTGGGGCAGCTTGGAGGCCCACAAGGACAACCCTTTCAGGGACAACCTTCAGCCTATGGTGGTCCATCTTTCACTTATCTTGGGTAACCCTCTGGAAATCCAGGACAACCTTATATGCAACAAGGACAACCTGGGGTCCAGCAGGGATACCCGTCCGGTCAACCCTATGGGAATCCAGGACAACCTTATATGCAAGAAGGACAACCTGGGATCCAGTAGGGGTATCCTTCTGGGCATGGGGGTCAACCTTATGTACAGCAAGGCCAACCCACTTCCCAGTCTAGTCAACCATCTGCATAGCTTGGTCAACCTCAAGGTCAACCAACCGTCCAGTCCGCTCAGCCATCTATTCCGCAAGGACAACCCTCGGTTGTACAAGGACAACCTAACACCCAACAAGATCAACCTTTTGGGCAAGTGGGTCCATCCCAAACTCAACCAGGGCAACCTTCCAGCCAGGTGGCCCAATCTCCATCCTCTCAAGGACATCTTTCTGGGCCTGCTCAACCGGGCATGAAAATGGTGATTGCTTCTCAAACTCAACCCGGTTTTCAGCCCCAGGCTGGGCCCCAGACCCAAACTGGTCTTCAGATGCAAGGTGGGTTTCAATCTCAACATTCTTACCAAGCGCAGTCTGGTCCCCAGGCTCAGTATGGAGCCCAGCAACCATATGGTTACCAGCAACCCCAGGGGCAAGCTCAGTTTGCCCCGTACCAAAATTTCAACAAATGCAGGTCACTCCTTATCAGAATTACCAGCAACAGTATGTTGCTCCTGCAGGCCAAGTTGGTAATCAATGGGGTGCTAGGGGGCAAATCCAGGGTCAGCCGTCCGGTTATGGCTATAACCCCTATGGACAGAATCCCTACGGACAGAACCCTTATGGGCCAGGTCCGTTCGGACAAAATCAATGGGGGCAACCAGCAACTAGTTGGAACTCTGGTGCTACCTCTTATCCGTGGGCCCAGATGTCCTTCAATCCTCAGTTACCCTTCTTAGCAACATTGGAACTGCCAGATGTGTCCAAATTAACTAATGATCCTATCCTTCGTAATCCATTCTGGCCACCAATTCCAACCAAGATTCCCCGTGATTGTCCCAAATTCGATGGCAAAGCTAGAGAAGACCCTCAAGCCCACGTTATGACTTATCACCTTTGGTTTTCATCAAATTCGTGGCTTGACAATTCAATCCGGCTGCGCCTTTTTCAAAGAACTCTCACCGGCTCTGCTGCTAAGTGGTATATTGAGCTAACTCGCGGATCCTTTCAAGATTTTAACTCATTGGCAATGGCATTTCTAACTAATTTTCAGTTGCCCATCTGGTATGAGACGGGAACGCATCTCCTCACGTCTCTTAAATAGGACACGGCCACGCACATATCTGATCATATACATGAATGGAGACGGCGTCGTCATTTGATTAAGTTCTGGATTCCTGATCAGCTCCTGACCGATTGGTTTACAACCTCCTTTGTCCCAGTGATCGCGTGAGACATTGCTATGGGAGCTTGTGTAACTGAAGAGCAGGCTATTGCGTGTGCTCAGTACCTAGACTTGGTTTATTCCCAGTCTGGTACCTTATATGATTACTTGCCTAACACCCTGAGACCCGAAACATCCAAAGCTCCACCAAAGCCATCTATTGACGTTGTTATTGGGTCTGTAAATTCGTCTTCGAAGAAATCTTCCGCGAACCCTGGGAAGCAAAAATCGAGTGCTTCAAACGAAAATGCTTCTTAGGGTGTGTCTAATTCTGGAAATACTTCCGAGGTTAATGTCGTTCAGTCCACCATGGCGGATAAAGCCTCGAAAGGAAAGAAGAAGGGGAAAGCGAAAAATAAATCTAATCAACCCAAGCAGGACTCCCCTAAACCTCCACCCGAGGAAGGAGCCAAACGTAAACCGAAGTATCCTTGTCTTATATGTGACGAGGATCACTATACCAAAGACTGCCCAAGGCGGTATGAAGTTAGTCGTTTATTAAAAGGTGCTCCTGGGACTCCTGCGGTGCTGAAAGAACCTTTCCCCTCACAGCAAACGCAAATGGTGGTTGGCCCATCCTCATCTTCTTCTCCCTTCGGTTCCCAAGTGTTCTTGTCTAGGACAATTCCCGTTCACATTACGACTCGAGCAAAGGAATATCTGTCACCTGCCGGGAAAGAGCCTGAGGTCCCCTCAAGTGCTCCTCCGTCTAGTTCTGGTCTGCTCCATATCGAGAGACCTATCACTGAGACGCATATTCGACCCCCTCCTAAAGGTGTACTCCGGAGATCTTCTTACAACCCTAATGCTCGTGCTGCCCAACACTACAGCATCGTTGAGGACTTAGCTCAGGCTCCGTCAGCTATGTCCGCTCTAGAAGTTCTCCAGAGCTGCCCCCCCAGAGGAAGTCCTTGCTATCAGCCATCGGTGGCATCGACCCGGCCGACTCGGATTTGATTACTTTTGATCTCGAGAGCCATGTACCGAGACTGCCTCACCAGATTTCCTTCCTTATCCAGGTCATCATCAATTCTAAAATGATTCATCGTATGGTTATTGATGAAGGTGCTTCAACTTGCATTATGTTTGTTGCTTGTTGGAAGGCTATTGGGTCTCCGACTTTGAGTCAGTCTCCTACAACCTTGGAAGCTTTTGACGGGAGAGAATCTCTCCCTTACGGTATCCTCCAACGCTTTCCTATTACGTTGGAAGGGAAGACTGTTGAAGTGGAAGTTGAAGTCGTCGATGCTAATCTCACTTAAAACCTCCTTTTGGGCTGGAGCTGGACATATGCCATGCGCGTCGTAGCTTCATCTCTCTTTCATGTCATTCGTTTCCCTCATCAAGGGAAAATTGTCACGGTAGACCAACTTTCCTTCTTCACTTCCTCTTCTGAAGGCAACGTGCCTTTTGTGGAGCATACCTCCATTCCATTGGAGAGTGTGGGAGCTAGGCTCTTTAAAGATCCCACCCTCATGGGTGTCTTTTCACTCCCACCTCCGAACCTTGCTTCTATCGGTTTGATTTCCACTCGTTCTGGTTCCCCATTGCACACTCTCGCTACCCTCGACCCCTTTGCAAAAGGGGGCATTGATTATCTAGCTTGTAACCCTCGCTCGGCCGGGGGGCATGGGCATATCATCGGTGTCGTTGATCATTTTACAAAACGGGCTGAAACAACGCCTACAATATCTAGGCCGGTCACACAGCGGTGCAATTCGGTAAGCCCCGAAATGGGCTTTACTTGAACAAGTATCATGCGTGCACTCTATTTTTTGTACATATGTGTGCTTTAGCAAGTGTGTTGTGTGTGCATGTTTTCATGTTTTTGTCTTGGTGTGTCGGCGTGATTGCTGCTTACTGTGTCCTTTTGCTTCTTGGACAGATGTCTGGTTCGCATTACGTTGGTTTCGGTGATGGTGCCTCCCGCAGTACACGCAACTTGTCCTCTACGGCATGGGTGATCTACGATCCTCATGGTGAGTTAGTAGACCTTCAAGGGGTTTGTCTAGGTTGTACCATGAACAATATTGCTGAGTATAGTGCTGTGATTGAGCTACTAGCCGAGGTGATTCATCTCGGTATTCGAACATTGGTTGTGAACTTGGACTCTCAGCTTGTCGTCCACCAGCTCAATGGGCATTATTCCGTCAGAGACCATCGGATTTTAAGGTTATATTTACGTGTTAAGTTGTTAGAAAGGGATTTTGATTTCATTACATATTAACATATTCCAAGACGATTTAATATGTTAACCGATGCATTAGCTAATTATGTATTGGACATACATTTTCATAACATGTAATTTAAGATAGCATAAGAAGCATAAAACACAATAAACCATAAAGCATATGTATATATATATATATATGTCCAAATTTTTGCACAACGTGCATCATCAAAAAATAATACATGTTGTCTTGATACATCCGGAGACAACATGTCTCTCAAAAAATATGCGTGGAAATAAAGCCTAGATATCTAATCCCTATGGTGCTCATGGTAGCATGTCACTGTCCGCACTAGGCGTCTCAAGAGTCGGTGGATGCGACTCGGCACCCCCACTATGTGCCTCTGGTACGCTAACGGGACATCCGATAGTCGAGCATAATCTAGAATCCCTCGAGCGATACGCTCAAGGTTCTGGATGAGTTCTCCCCCCTCAGCACCCTCCTCCTGAGGATCTGCTGTAGGCTAGTTTCTCCTCGCAATAGGAGACATGCCGGCTAGGCGCTCTGGGCCAACGTCTGCATATGCATATAATTGTTATTAGAACAAGCATGTATTAACAAAAAAATCATAAAACACAAAATCAAAAAGAGGTCATACCTATCTCCTCATCCCAATCCTCTCCCTCTGGCAGTGGGAGATCAGGGGTGCCTGTGAAGTCTGTCCCTGCATACGACCAATCCTTGACCACAATCAGTTGGCGGTGAAGCCACCCAAAAAACTCTGGCCTCCATGACATTTTCTGGCCTCCCCCCCCTCTAGGCATCAGTGCCACCCAATGAGCCATTCTCGGCTCTCGAGGCACCGGATCAGGTACAAAGGCCCCTTGGCCTTGAAAGATTGGTACCCGTTCCAAGATGAACGTCACTAGAATGGAACCATACCCTAACTACTGCAGTTTGCCATGCTTACCTTTTGTAAGCTGCCTCTTCATGTTTGTCGTCATTGTTGCCACCCAATTGAAGATGGTCAGAGCTAGACACTTTGTAGTTAGTATAAGTTGGTTCTTTGTTGCTTCGTGGGGTGCCTGTGCCCCCGCAGCCCGTGTGATGGTGAATAACACTGCTTTGAGTGTTAGGTCCGGTATAGTGGCGATGTCCACTTTTGAGCTGCCAAACTCGAATTGTGCCCCTGGGCACACTCGAGCCATCACCTCCCCCATCTTCTCACCGGATGGCCTGCTACCTGTCAATAGGGGCACCGGCCCTCTGCGCAACAGTCCTGTGATCAAATAGACGTCAGATACATCCAGTTCCAGTACTTGGTCTCCTATACGAAACACTTGATCGCATTCATCCCAAAGGTTGATTAAGTATCGTAAGAGCTCTGGCTGAGCTCGTAGATAGGACGTGAGTAAGTATTTCTTTAGCCCGCAATTTCTAAGGGATTCCATAAAATCTTCATCAGCTATGGCCAATTTGTCTACTCTGTCATGCTCTCTTTCCTTCCATTGGAGCACCATTTTGTTTGTTTCCCTGCAACCACAAGGTCAAAAACATCAATCAGATCTTTCGAAAACTTAGAAATGCAGTAAAATGGCTTTAAAATTGTTAAAATTTGAAACAAGGGTGTGCTCGGCTTTTGGTGCGTATGTTTCTAAAACAGTTGTGCCCATGGGCACGAGCCTTTGGAGAAAAAGGGCCCATTGGCGTGGGTTCGTGCCCGATACCCGTTCCAATGGGCGCAACCCTATTTTTTCAAATTCCCTCCACAGCGGTCGATAAAACAAGCTAAAGCAACTAAAAAAATGGATTAAAATGGAGTAGGAGAGGAGACCTCTTAGCTGGAACTGACGGCGCTCCAAATGGTCGCACGGATTCGTCGCAATCCTCGCCCGAAGATTACACACCAAAAGCACTACTGTCACTCTCCAATGAGGTAAAAGTCAAAAGTATTTTTTATTTTTACCATTTTCACATGTTTATAGCTTTTTTAACCCTAAATAGGTTTTAAAAGTCATTTTTATGAATATGTTAATATATATTCTTGTCAAAAATGGATTTTACACTTGTTTTTGTGCAGCGACAGGTTTTTGTGCGACTTAGGTGACGAAACGAGTTGTATTTTATACTTTTTCGGACTTGGTAAATACACAAAAAAGTCATTATGGAGTCATATTTTTTCTCTTTTCTGACTCTTTAAAACATGAAAAGAATGTCGAGTCATTCCTCTCGACTCGTTAAACGTAAATGAGAGGCGGTCGTCTTTAAACTCTTTTCCAATCGTGTAACGACGAAAAGATCGTTGAACCCTTGTCGTTTCAGGTTCGTTAACGGTTACGAAACAACGTGATTTTGATCACTTTTTTACTTTTTCAAGTCGAAATCACTAATCATGAAAAGTACTCCTCGATCGTAATGATCGGGCGGTTCTTTCGAGCATTGTTTTATACCTTTTTGGGCTCGAGAGACACAACTTTATGAAAAAGGACACCCCTGGAGTTTACTTTTCCGCCACCTTTTCAAACTCTCTAAACGTGAAAAGACGTCGAGTTCTTCCTTTGTCAGACTCGTTAAAACTTAATGACATTGGATTCCATCGAAATGATGCCTTACAAGCATATGCTATCCCCTTCACGCTTGTCATAAAAAATAACTGGGGTACTCGCCAGCAATGGTGGGGAAAATGGAACCAGAATCATTGTCGTGTCGGTAGTATGTCGCTCTTGAACATGGCACTTGTCTGCATTCGTGTCTGGGTGGGGACATCTCATCTCACTTTTCACTTGCCTTCGTGGGTTTGGGTAATCCTGTTTGACCTCTCATCTGCTCACTGTCGTGCCGCCGATATGTTCAAGAGAAGTTGACCTCTGCAAAATACTCAACCTCCCTCTGATAACTCACATAATCCTGATTCACAAAACATCTTATCCTTCTCTGTCTCGTGTCGACGATGTGGGAAACATTATGGCCCACCTTCGATCAAGGTCACTTCCTGTCGACTTCAACTCATTATCCAGGCAGTTGGCCTAGAGACTCCCTTCAGGTGCCCTTGAGCCTGCATGCCTCAATGGCAGGTTCTTCGTGTTTGACGCGAGGTTTTCATTATTGGCCTCCGATCGAGTGATTGTACAAGTGTTCGACTCCGGCTCACTGATTCGCACACCGTAGATTGTACCTATATTACCTTGAGGGCCATTGTCATTATTGGTGGTACCTCTCGCGTCTGTTAACAGTTTTCATCATTGACTGGTAATCAGACGATGTTCCTGCATGTTCGACTTCGACTCCTATATTCGCATGCTTGAACTTGTACTTTGTTCGGATCGAGATGGAGTGCAAGACCCTGGATTTTGTCTGTTGGGATCCAGGTTGCAATTTTGTGGATTATTATGATCATTGCATGACTCATTCACTGGATGGCTGCGACCATGCCTGAGTCTGTTTATCGATCCTTACTAGATGGTTGCATCCATACCTTGGATCTAGATCTTTATGTACTCTGCTATGGATGGCTGCACCCATACCACATACATCATGTACTTGAGATATCAATTATATTTCTCCACGCAGGTTCTCTGGCAACAGTGTTTTCAGTTGGCCATGTTCTTGTAAAGCATTTCACCCCTCTCTCTCTCTCAGGCCTCATGCTTTAGGGGGCATCTGTTACACAGCAATTTGTCACTGTCCCTGTTACCCCTTCTCGCGCACCTTGGAGGACTCATTCCGGGACCTGTGAGAAGTGACATAACCTGGAAACACTTGCATTGTATTCCCCTAAGTATGAACTTCATATGCCCTCAAGACATCTTCTGCAAAAAACCCATAAAACAGCCCTTTTTCCATTGGCGCGTTTTCATTGTGTAACACTCATGCCAATGGAGGAAATCCTCCAAAGAGGGCACGCCAACTGGTTCTCTGTCTCAGATTCGCACTCGCGCCAGCCAAAATGGGTAGTGTTTTTAACAAACCAACATCCGAAGGTTCTTCTTAACCCACTCCTGAACTGAATCTATCTTGAGTTGGTTTGGCTTGGCTTCGAATCTCCATAGAAGGGAAGTGGTTTGCCACCTCTCATGGAAGCTTCTTAGTGATAAAGCCAATCCCATGAATATTGTGGATGAGCCTAACTCCTTCTCCTCTATCTATAAAATCTTGTCCTTTTGCCTTTGACAAGCTAGTTCCAAAGTTTCCAAAATCCCAAAGTTTGAGAATTGTCAAGTTCATGCTGCAAGAAGCCTTCTTCATTCCCATAAGGCTAAATCTAAAGTAAGGAGATTCTTTTCCAAATAACCAAGGAGAGAGAGGCTTGTTCCCATTCCCAACAATATTTGCAAGACATGTGTTGCTGATCACCCAGCCAAAGGAGGATTTGACGTCAGAACTATGGTTGTATTCTTCTTTGTTTATCAATAATAGACGACTATTATTATGGTTCCACTCTTATTGTTCTTTGTAATGATGATGAGTTATATCCTTTCTGACTAATATATAGTTGCATCTATTGGATTTTATGCTTGTGTTTGTGTTGTTCTTTGCATGTGTAGGTGTCCATTCACGGGGATGGTGGGGATCGTGACCGGCCGGAGCAAAGGAACGGGAGCGTCGACTCTTCTACAAGTACTAGCGTTGGAATCCAGGTAGGCCCTCATCATTGGTCTTTAATTTGCAATTAGGAACCTGCGTGATAGCGTTGTTTGATTGTTGCTAGACCCATTCTAGGCTAGTAGGGATCGCCTCTGTCCGCAGAGGGGATTTACCTCCACAACAAAGGGTTCTCTTCTACAGTTCATTGTCAATAGCGGGTTCCAAAAGAACCTCATTTTAGCAAAAGGTGTGAAGCAGCTAGGCCTAAAGACTATAGCACATCAACAACTGTACACCATTGGGTGGCTTCACCAAGGACAAGATCTTCACGTCAGCCAGAAATTTCGTCTTCCTTATAGCATCAAGCCCTTCACGGATGAGGTATTGTGTGACGTTGCTCCTCTTGAATTTTCTGATGTATTGTTAGGACAACCATACTTGTGGAAGTGACATGTTGTATATGAGTCTATACCCCACTCAGTGATTATTACTTTGGCTAATAATTTTATAGGATACCAAAGGTACCCCGCCTACCGCCATCTCTTTGATCACTACAAAGCAATGCAGTAAGATCATTTCCCATACCATGAAATTCATTTTCCTTATGATTTGCCCCCAAGGCAAGAATAAGGTTGTGGCCATGGCTTCCAAGAATGGCTCCTCCACACAGCAGCAACAAGTGGAAAAAGTCATGGAGGAGTACAGGGCCATTTTTCACCTCACCCACAAGGGTACCTCTGCACTGTCAGGTCAAGCACTCCATCGATCTGACCCTGGGCACGTCACTGCCCAATGGAACTATCTATCAACGCATTGTTATGGAGAATGATGAGATCAAGAGGTAGATTTAGGAACTACTGGAGAAAGGGCACATCAGGCCAATCTCCTCACACTATGGGAGCCTGATTTTATTGGTACAGAAGAAGGATGGGACCTGGAGACTCTGTATTGACTATCAGGCGTTGAACAAGATCATTGTCTAGAATAGGTATCAAATCTCACGGATTGAGACATTCTGGACCAGCTCAAAGGGGCCAAATATTTCAGCAAGATTGACTTGAAGTCAGGTTATCACTAGGTGCCTATCGAACCCTCTGATGTGTGGAACACTGCCTTCATGTCCAAGGAGGGCCTTTTCTAATGGTTGTTCATGCCATTCGGATGGACTAACGCCCCTGCAACCTTCATGAGACTAATGGACAACATCTTGTGGCCCTTCATCAATGAATTAATGGTGGTGTATCTATATGACATCTTGATCTTCATCCAGAGCTGGGAAGAACAACTCCACCATATTAGACAGGTCCTTCAAACCCTTTGACAACACAAGTTGTGTGCTAGCTTGGAGAAATGCACCTTTGGCTTGACCTAGGTTCAATATCTGGGGTACATCATTGATGAGAAGGGTGTACATGTGGACCCATCCAAGATACAAGTCATTCAAGATTGGCCAGCCCCAACACCTCTAACAGAGCTCCGCAACTTTTTGGGTCTTGTCAATTTCGACCATAGGTTCGTGTTGGGGTTCTCTCATATCGCTCGTCCTTTAAGTCAAGCCACCAAGGGAGGAGAGAAAGAAAATTTCTTTTGGTCGGAAACCCAGCAGTGAGCTTTCTCCGAGTTGAAGAATCGCCTATGTTTTGCACCAGTTCTCACATTACTAGACTTGCAACAACGTGTTGGGGTTGTTCTTACTCAACATGGGCATCCAGTGGCTTACCATAGTGATACACTTTCAGACACAGTCTTAAAGTATGCCACTTACGACAATGAAATCTATTCCATTGTGCAGGCATGTCGTCAATAGAAGCATTACATTCTGGGGAAGGAAATGGTCATCCCCACGGACCACCAGCCTCTACAGTTCATACAGACACAAGGGAAGTTGTAGAACGATCACCATCAGAAATGGTCCACCTATATGCAATAGTTCCATTTGAACATTAAGTATAAGAAGTGCAGCACCAATAATGTCATTGATTTCATCAGTAGACCATCAGGCACGGCGTTGATCATTGTTATTGACTCCTATGGGCACGAGACGTCGGGGTGGTTGTATGTTTACAAGAGCAATCTATAATTCGAGATCATATACCAAACACTCCTAGAAGGGAAGAAAGTTCCAAATTTTCACCTTCAAGATGCACTGTTATGCCACTTGGGACACATATGTGTTCCTTCAAGTGAGCGTGCCAAGATGATTTGGGAGGCGCACTATAGTCGGGTCGCTGGACATTTTGGAAGTACATTAGATTTTGCACCGCCTATGGCATTGTCAAACCAACCATCAAGAAGCAAGGTGTATATACTCCTCTACCTACTCCTAGCCAACCTTGGGAATCTATCTCCATGGATTATATGTTGAGCCTTCCTTCTACTAGGCACAACAACGATAGTGTTTTTGTGGTTGTTGATAAATTCTCTAAGATGGCCATCATGGCAGCCTACAAGAAGAGTATCTCAGTAGATTCCATTGCTAAGCTCTTCTTGGAGCGAGTGTGGGTACACTTTGGGATCCTAGAGTCCATTATCTTAGATCGGGATTGTAGATTCCTGAGTGCATTTTGGTCAAGCCTATTGTCAATGCTCAAGTCCATGGCTTTCCATCCCCAAACTGATGGCCAAACAGAGGTTGTCAACAGAATGATCGTACACATTATGCGCATGTACAACTTGAAGCATCCACGCACATGGGATGAAAGTCTCCCTATGTCAAACATAGCTACAACAGAGCTCTCCACATCTCAACAGGCCACAACCCCTTTCAGGTAGGGCTGCGATTTCAGTCATTATGCCACATTGATGTTTCCATACCATTTACAGCCACTTAGGTAGACTCGGCTCATGTGCAGTCTAAAGCTGAAAGGGCTAACAACTTCATTGAGTGCATTCAACACATCCACCAATAGGTCCATGATATATTGGACAGATCCAATGTCAAGTACAAGCAGAACCATGATCAATCAAGTTCCATCGCAAGCTTCGCCCATTCAGTTTTTCAGTTACCCCCAACACTGTCTCTTTAAGTTTTTCGGTACTCTTAATTGTAGCACAGTTCACTATTTTTTGGCATTTTTTCGGTTCTTGAACTTCCGGAGCCATTTTGAGGCCCTAAACAGTGTTTTTGGGGAAAATGGAGAGACCGAAAATGTCCCAACTTGGCTTGCCTATTTTTTTTTGGCCTTCTCTTCAAGATATTTGAAATGAGGTATTATTATAGTCAAATGGAGATCGTATGCCAAAGTTACAACCCCAGGAAGTTGATGTACCACTATACCCAAATGGGGCCCACAGTTTTGGCGCTTCATATCCTAGGGTTAGGTTTTTGGATGTTTAGGGTTTTCCATTGTTTCTCAATAATAAATAGGCCTTTGAGCCTCATTGTAACATAGTTAAGAGGCATGTAGCTACCACATATCTCCTCAGAGATAAGCTACCATTGCCCGAGAAATCTTATTTCCATTATGTTTGTAAGCATAATTCAGTATTTTTCCATTAATGAAATTAAGTTTTTTTTTGTCACATCTCTGTGTTTATGATTATATCTGTAAGTTTGTTGCGTTCCTATTTAATTTCATATCAGTGATATCAGAGCGGTCTGCTCTTTTTCTGTTTTTCTTTACATGTCCCTAACGAGATTAGCGTATAAGGAATTAGGGCTCGATCTAGTTGAACCATTGCAAGATCATCCTCGCAAAACTCGATGACATCCCATGGCGGAAGAAAAGAAAGATGAGGGGGCAGGAGATCCTTTGAAAATGTTGCTCGAAGAATCTCTCAAGTGACAGAGGGATGCGATGATGGATAAATTTGCCCAGATCCTTCAAAGGCTACCCACAGGTGACGCATATTCATCCAGTAGCCACTCTGGAGGTGCCACTCCTTTTAAGGTAGAAGTTAACTTAGATATTCCTATGTTCGAAGGCCTGATAGATGCATACATCGTAGATAAATGGTTAAATATACTGGAAGGATATTTTTCAGTTAATGACTTTTCCAATCGGGAAAATATTACGTTTGCACTTCTCAAAGCCGCCCCACATGTCAAGGACTAGTGGGAAACCTACTGTGACAAAAGGACAAGAGTGAACCCTTGCTATTTTTGTTGGGTGTGGAGCATGATTGTTTAGAGGTCTTTGTTTTAGCTGGATGTATACCCCAAGAAGTTTGTACACCCCTCCACGCGGGGGGTGCGGGGGACTTGTCCCCCCCGCGGGGGTTTGGGGGGGGCGATCCCACCCCGGCTAGGGGTCCAAGGGCCAGCAGTGTTTTAGGGGCAGTGCCCCTGAAGCTAAAAACAAATGTAAAATTGACTTGTAAAAGTATAGTAATTTCTAGTCAATCTGGGTTGTTCATTACGCGGATGATCTGACGGTAGAACTTATGTTTAGTTTAGGGTTTTTCCCTAGAAGACAACGCCTCTCTATGTATGAGGGAATTGTATTGAGGCTGTGTAATAGATGTATATTCTCCAAGCGAGAAGCAGAGAGGTGAGACTGTGAGAGAAAACAGAGGATATTACAGCAGATCTGCTGTAGGTTGTGTCTCTTCATTTTGCTGGATAATATAAAGGAAGGATTGGCTGTTCGGGGTGGGCGTAGCCCAAACTGGGTGAACCACGTATATCTGTGTCTCTCTTGTTTTATGCGTTTTCTGTGTTTATATTTCTGCAATATTTTATGTGTTCCATTTCTTCGTAATATATAATTTTCTAACAACTGGTATCAGAGCCGAAGGTCTATTTGGCTGATAAATTCACAGGAAAGAAGGGTTTCTGGTTCGAGTGGGAGCAATGGCGGAAGATGGTAAGTTTAGGTTCAAGAAATTTAATGGCCAAAACTTCTCGCTGTGGAAGATGCAGATGGAATATTATCTGTATCAAAAAGATCTGTACCTACCATTAGGCGGAAAAATAAAGATGTCGACGGCTATGACAGATGAAGAATGGAACCTCCTCGATAAAAAGGCACTCGAAACAGTACAGTTGTGCCTCGAAGTGTCGGTCACATTCAACATTTCAAAGGAAACAACGACAAAGGGTTTGATTAAGGTGTTGGCGAAGCTATATGAAAAACCCTTGGCCTCAAACAAGGTATTTCTTATGAAACGGTTATTTAATATGAAGAAGTCGGAAGGTGGATCTGTTGCAGACCATTTAAATGATTTTAATACTGTTACAAGTTAGTTAATTTCTCTAGGGGTAAAATTTGATGATGAAGTTAGAGCTCTTTTATTCTTGTGCTCATTGCCAGAAAGTTGGAATGGTTTAGTAATGGCCATTAGTACCTATGTTTCTGGATCTAGTACTTTAAATTTTAATGACGTTGTCGGTGCTATCCTTAGTGAGGAAATGCAACGGAAAAGCTCTGGTGAGACATCGGGTAATGCTTTAAGTGTAGAGTCTATGGGAAGAAAAATGGAAAGAGGAAAGAGCTTAGGATATCGCAGTAAATCAAGGTAAGGAAGATCCAAGTCCAGATCAGGGATAGTCTGCTGGAAATGCGGAAAGAAAGGACACCTAGAGAAAGATTGTATATCTCAAAAGGGAAAAGAAGGAGATGCATAGCAAGAAAACAATCAAGAAGAAAATGTGATAGGTGAGGTGTTACAAGATGCTTTGATTCTTTCTTTCAAAAATATTATTGATTCCTGGGTGGTAGATTCAGGGGCCTCATTCCATGCCACACCTGATAAGAAATATTTTCATGACTATGTTCAAGGAGATTTTGGACAAGTCCGTTTGGGTGATGATAAACCTTGTAAAATTGTTGGAATGGGTAAGGTTCTTGTAAAACAACAGAATGGAAACCAATGTCTACTAAAGGAGGTAAGGCACGTTCCAGATCTAAAGAAAAATCTGATTTCAACAGGGTCGTGTTGAAGGCCCCAAAAATCGGGTCAACAACAAGGGGGATACCCGCCCGGTCCGGACCTTGGTTGTCAGCTCCTTATTTGTTTGGTATAGCGGGTCTGACTGGGGATATGGGACCAGTTTCCCAATTCAGTGTGTGTGTGAGAAAGATGGGTATTTCTGTTCTAAATGGAATACTTCTATCCTAATTCTAATCTAATGCTATGCTGTTGCATTCTAATAAACAGAAAAATATCAAAATTTATGCTAACCCAGGGTGTGATCTTTCTTCTATGTGATCTAAAAAGATTTCAAACAATAACTGGTAATAAAGATCATTCAGCTATTATAAGAAAAGAATTCAATAAATATGAACTACTTCGTATAAGAAGTTAGACGAAACAGTTATGAAAACTTATCGCATAAATGAGTTATTCATACACTAAGCATACACAAATAGTTCTCACCGTACAAAAGTGCCAAATGATAACTCAAGCATCCATGTTGTAATATATAAACAACTGAAAATTGAATATCACTTTAACGCATAAGCAGAAATGGTTAAGAGATAAAAGTACCATTTATAACTAGTCCTACTCATGTGCTTCAAGCGACAATTGATTTATCTCTCCTTGATTTAACATCCACTAAGAGTACAGAAGTGCAACATCAGTAGCAGATATCAAATGCAAATATCAAATAAACCCTGCTCCATTCATTCACCAAAACCTCCTTTGAGGGTGCAAAAGTGCATGTTCTGAGGACAAGTTTTTGATAAATTTCTGGACCCTTCTCTAAATGCATGAGAAGGGTTTAAATACTACTAACTAAATAAATTATTTACAGAAATTGAGGATTCGGTTTAAATGACCGTCCTCTTTCTAAGCAAAACTATTTCTAAAATTAAATCCACTATCTAACAATTTCTAAATTTGCTCCTTAATGTCGCAAGCATTTAGTATTTTCCTGAGTGGAGTCGGCTGACTGTCTTCCATCTTTGGTTGAGTTAAGCAAACAGAATTGGCAAGAGCTGGCATTATCTTTTCAGTAAAATTGATGATATACTTGAGAGTCATCCAATGACTATGTGACATTACCATGTATACCTGGTAAAAATCCCATTTCAACTTGGTTAACCCTTGGACTGCTTATGCTTTTCCTTTAGTCTTTTGTTTCCAGTTTGTTTCTATCGCTGCTTTCTTGCAATTTTCGGGGCTTGCAGGTGACTGAGTAACTAGGAGCCTTCCTTTCCGAGCAAGTTTTCTTAGCGATGCGCGATTAGCACTAATCGCGCATTGGAAACTGCCTCTGTTTCTTGATTTGGAATTCCCTGATGCGTTTTTTGCCTCTTGCGCATTTTTTCTCTCATTCGGTATAAAGCTGAAAATTTGTAAAAATAGTGATTCCGTGAGCTCTTGACCCTGAGAATTAAACTGTCTGTTTTCGGTATCAGCATCGTTCAGTACCCATTCAACCATGGCTGTATATGAGAAATTTGTGATAGATGCCTCAGAAGAGTTCTGCGGCCCTTTTTCTTCCTTAAGTGGATTAGGTGTGCCTTCCGAAATGGACATTGGAGCGCTGCCTTTCCTCCTCATAGTTTTCTGCATACTACCCTGTATAACGCTTCGTCCTTCTTTCCTGTAGTTTACATTGAGGTGGAAGTAACGATAAAAGATAATGACATGAAAACTTTAAATTCCAAAGATATGCAAAACATGCCACCTTACGTGAGCTATTCCTTCGAAAAACATAACACCATACTTCATTAACAACTAGCAATAACTCATTAATTCGCATTAAAATACATGACCAACTCTTGGCTGAAAAGTTTTCTCAAATACTGAGCCAGAACCAACCGCGATGGAGGGGTCCTGCAATTTTGCTTTGTGATATCACAGATCGTTGTATCGCATTATCGCAACATCATCGTGATATTTTTTATCATAAGGTCGCAGTATCGCAATATCACAACATCGCAACTTTGTAGTATCATGGTATTGCAGTGTCGCAGTATCGCAGTATCGCAATATCGCAATATCGCAGATCGTTATAATCCTTATGTGTAATTCATGTAATTTTTGCAATGCGCGATATGCGATATCGCATATTGGCGATTTTAGAGTTTTTCAATGTGAGTGCTTCTTTAATGTATGCGATGCAATGAAGTTTCGCATCGCAATCTCGCATTTTTCATCATTTTAACTCATTAGAAGGTACCCTATCATTTTTTGCGCGATGCGATATCTCTTAGAGAGTGAATTTTATTTTCTTCATTATGAAACTTAGGTTTTTTAGATTTTTCAAGGTATTTTCCTAAGTCCATGATGTTGTAAGTTTTATCTAAAAAGAAAATATAACACTAACTGACTTTTTAGATTTTTATTGAGGGTCCCCACTTATTTAGTATTTGCAATAACACTTCATAAGGAGGGGGGTTGTTGGTGGCCACAACATGTACTTGTTTTACCTACAAATCTTCCAGAATTTTCCTAAGCCACACAATTTCTTTTGTTGCCTCAGTTGCTGCCACATATTCTGCCTCTGTTGTCGAATCTGTTGGAACTTATTGTTTTCGTGATCTCTAGGAGACAACTCCTGATCCAAGACTCATATCATAACCTAAAGTAGATACACTAGTTTCTTTCTCTCCATCGAAGTTTGAATTAGAGTATCCAATCAAGCTGAAGTCGCCCACCTATGTATACTTGAGTCCAAAGTCTTGAGTTCCCTTCAAGTACTTTAGAACTCTTTTTTGTAGTAAACCAATGTCTGTCACAAGGTTTTTGCATAAACCTAGAGAGGATTCCAACAGCAAACGAAAAGTTTGGTCTCGTAGTAGTCAGGTAGTTGAGACTTCCTACAAGCTGTCTATACTTTGTTTGATCTGAATTGGATCGTTAAACATTCTCCAAGTTTTCATGACTGTTTCAAATTATGTCAAGCTTCAAAATCTTATGGATATCGAGCTTATCAGAAATAACCTCTAAACAATGGCAATTTGTGGTTAGCACGAAACAACGAGAACCCTCGGTCAAAGCACTCAAATCGTTGGTCCATGGTGACCGTGCACTAGCACAAATTGACAAATGGGAGGTCAAATCCAAAAACAGAGGCAGTTTCTGATACGCAATTCGCCCTCAGTGAAGGAAAGCCCCCAAGTGCTCGGTCACGAGGAAAAGCATAAAATCGTACGGAAATCACTGATTCCGTCAAAAGGCGGGTCTTACACTAAAACCGGCAAGATATCGGAAGGGCTTCAAGTAGTAAGCAGGTTCAACCGAGTCCCGCTTAATGCCATACACTGGGCGACATGCATCTAGCAGATGAGAGAGAAAACTGCTCACATCGCACGGGTAAAGGTCATGCTACTTACCCGCCTGATATGGACGGAGACCATAGGATCTGGAGGCTCTAGATCAATGGTGAAGAAATGATCCGATGGATGACCAGAATCAACGGGGAAATAGGCTGAGTCATATAGTATTTGAGGTCCGGCATGACCGTCGAGCTGGCAAAGGAATCAGTTTCATGAGCAATCTTGGAGCAACGAAAATAACGACCATTCAAAGAGAATTGACACTTAGTTCGTGAGAAAACAAGTGGCCACCTCTCTGTGAAGCATTACATAGTGATGATGACGCAGAGCAGGGGAATTAAAGCAGACAGAGGTAGGAGATCCAGAGAGCCGGGAAGCGGAAAAAAATAGTCAAGGAGCAGAATGGCTTTAAGCCATGAACAGATAGAGAGTAAGGCAGAGGAGGTAGAGAAAGAGAAGTAGAAAGCTGAGAGGCAAGAAAGAAGTAAATTACAAAGAACAGAAAAGCTGAGCTGACCTGTAGAGTAAAGGCAGCATCGAGCAAACAGAGACAGGAAGAGTCTGAGAGTCTTTGAACTCCAGAGAAGGCTTGAGAGGTTCAAGCAACTCTTTTGTGTATACCTATCAGGTATTGAGTGCCAAAGTGGACTCATACCACTGAGACCAGTTGAGGTCGAGATTCAGTAAGGAGAGTCTATGTACTCTAGTGACTTGGGGGATCCAAGTACAATCCTAAAGATCACCATTTGTTTCATGAGACTCAATTTGAGCTCACTATTGTAAAAAACTCTTCTTTAAGACACAATAGAAAGGCCACCACTGAAGGTTGGACCAGGAGAAGTAGCCCAGGAGGATTGGGTGAACTCCTTATTAAGCGTGTTGTGTTTTATGTGTTTGCTTACTGTGTTTTTCTTACTGTTTTAGTGGCTATGTATTTTGCAATCTTATCGATCCGTTGCATAAAATAACATCACAGCCTAGCACTTGAGTCTATAATACCTTCATTATTTCTCTAAGGTCATCTACAGGTGATTTCAGATCAAGTGGTATCAGAGATCTAGGTTGTTAAGGTTAAACAAGCTTGTGTTGGATTTTTGTTGTTGAATGCTAACTAGATCAAAGCTTAAATTAGGAGAAGGAGAGTTGGTTGAAACTAACCCGGAAATTGGAAGAGACTACCCTCAAAAGAAAATGTCAGAAGAAAGTCCCTTGGGACCAGACCCCTAATTGATAGATAGTTTCCTAGCCATGAGGTCCATGGTAGAGGAAATGTATAGGGACTTTAGGAAACATAAAGATGAATATTCATCAGGCTCCAAACAAGATAAAGGAGAAGAAGAATCTCTCCTCCATGACCACTCAAAAGGCAAAGGGAAAGAAGAAAACTTTCTCACACCTCCTAATAGCCCTGAACATAAAAAGAAGACATCTTTGATTAAATTAGATGTTAAATTTGATTTACCAATATATGATGTAGAGTTGAATGCAGAGAAGTTGGATAACTGGATCAGACAAATTGATGTTTATTACAGAGTGTAGAGTATCGACTCAGACAAGAGTAATATTCAACTGATCAGCCTACACCTCGGAGGCACTGCCTTGGTATGGTGGGAAGGTAGGACACATACTGACATGAAGAAACATGGTAAGATTCTTTCTGTCTGGAGTGAATTTGTTTCTGCAATCAAAAATCAGTTCTATCCACTAGCTTACATGCAACAAGCTATGATGAGTTGGCAAACTCTTCGCCAATTGAAAGGGCAAAGTGTATAAGGTTACACCCAAGAATTTAGGAAAAGAGCTTTGATTCTAGGAATTTCATTAGGCTCACCTGAGACTCTGTTGAAGTACATAGGTGGTCTACACAACCACATGAGGCACACTATCCTCATGTTTAATCCCACTAGTATAGATGAGGTATCTGTTCAAGATACGCATCTAGAAGCTAGAGGAAAGAATGGGAACCCAAAAGTTGGGGGATCATCCAAGCCCATTGCAAGTAAGAAAAATGAGAAAAGAAAACAGAAATGGAAAGAGAGGAAGGCCAACATTGTACAGAAAAGCAAGTATTCATGCACTCACTATAAGAAGGATGGGCATGATGATGAGCACTATTAGATCCTGCATCCGAAGCTGAGACCTAAGAAGTTCGAGGGCAAGAAGAAGAAGACTACTACAACTATTCAGAAAGATTTGGGGTCAGACTCAAGAGATGAAACAACCATTGCAGCCACATGTATAAAAGGTAAAAATTCTGAAGCATCTACTGGTAATTCTGCACAATCTACTAACAATGAAGAAAATGAGAGAAAAATACATGAGCTTTTCCATATTCGAGTTATTTCCAGGCATCAAAAGATTGATACTTTGTTTGATAGTGCCTCACAAGTAAATTTAATTTATGAAGCAATTGTAAAGAAGTTGGGATTACTGACTACACCTCACAAGAAACCATACCCATTGGGTTGGTTAAGTGATAAAGCACAACTACAAGTGACTAGACAATGTAAACTTAAGTTTTCTTTTGGGTCAACATTTGTAGATGAGGTTGAGTTAGATATAATTCCTTTAGATATATGTGGAATTGTTTTAGGAAGTCCCTACTTGTATATAAAAAATCTATTTTCTATAGAGTTGAGAACAAGTATCTCCTCGTTAAAGATGGAATCGAATATATTGTAAGAGCTCATAAGCTCAAGAATAATTATACTCCCATAAACTCAGGGTAGATGAAACAAATGTTAAATTGATGCAAACAATTTTTACTGATGGTTGTAAAGGAAAAGAAACCTGATAAAACCAATGTATTTGAGGGCTGTGATGCTAAACAGTAAGCTGATTTAGAAAAAATTGTTTCAGAATATGATATCTTGTTTCAAGAACCTAAAGTTCTACCACCCAAAAAGGAAATAGTGCATGCTATTAATTTGTAGCAAGATGCTCCATTGCCTAACATCGGAATGTACAGGTTGTCCACTTTATAGAATGTAGAAATCAAGAAGCAGGTGCAGGAGTTGCTCGAGAAGGGATTCATTAGACCTAGCACATCACCATGTGGGTCTCCAATCGTTTTGGTGAAAAAGAAAGATGGCTCGTGGAGAATGTGCATTGATTATCGAGCACTGAATAAGATAACAATCAAAAATCATTAGATGGCTTGTGGAGAATGTGTATTGATTACCGAGCACTGAATAAGATAACAGTAAAAAATGGTTATCCCCTTCCTCGCATAGATGATCTATTAGATCAGTTAAAGGAAGCTGTTTATTTTTCCAAGTTAGACTTGTATAATGGATATCATCAGGTCAAAGTTACAGAACAAGATGCATGGAATACTGCTTTCAAAAAAAAGTAGGGATTGTATGAGTGGTTGGTTATGCCTTTTGGCTTAACTAATGCTCCTGCTACTTTCATGACAATAATGAATGATGTACTTAGACCTTTTCTAGATGATTTTGTTATTGTATATCTAGATGACATTCTTATATTTAGCAAAACGTGGTAAGAACATTTAAATCATGTTAAGCAGACACTAAATGTTTTTAAAAGAGAAAAACTTTATTTTAAACTCTCAAAATGTGAATTTGGGAAAACATCTTTAAATTATTTGGGACATATAGTAAGGAGTAGTGAATTGAAGATAGACCCCTCTAAGGTGGCAGTCATTGTGGACTGGCCTAATCCAAAATCTGCTACAGAAGTTAGAAGCTTCTTAGGAGCAACACAATATTGGAGAAAGTTCATTACTAACTTTTCCTTAATTGCAGCTTCCTTACATGCTTTAATAGGATTTAACAAGGTGTTTCAGTGGGGAGGCAAACAGCAGAAAGCCTTCGACACCTTGAAAGAAAAGATTAGTACAACACCATATACTAGCACTGCCTGATCTTCAAAGACCATTTGAGATCCAAACGGATGCTAGTGACTATGCCATGGGAGCAGTGTTGATACAACACTAAAAAACCCATATGTTATCATTTTGAGACATTTAATTTTGCAGTAGTTAACTATCCCATATATGATAAAGAATTGTATGCATTAGTGTAGAGTGTGAAAAAGTGGAAACATTACTTAATGGGCCAAGAGATAGTTATACATATTGATCATCAACCACTTCAATATCTACACCCCCAAACTAAGTTGCAGCAATCAAGACACTATAGATGGATGGGTTTTCTACAGCAGTTTCATTTAGTCATCAGATATAAAAAGGGCATACGCGATAAAGTTGCAGATATGTTATCTAGACCAATTATAAATGCATCTACTATACTTAAGCATAACTCAGTATTGCATGAGATCTACATTGAACAATATGCTCAAGATATAGATTTTAAAGATGTATATGCAACTTTAAGTCAAGGCAAACGAGTAGAAGAATTGGATTATCATATTAAGGACCAACTCTTGCATCGTTGTGGGAAGCTATGCATTCCACAAATTGAAAGAGTAAAGATAATTCAAGAAGCACACACTTCTCTAATATCCTGTCACTTTGGGGTAAGTAAAATGGTTGGACAGCTACAAAGATTTTGTTATTGGCCAAAAATGAATGAGACAGTTTCTAGATATGTAAGAGGGTGTACCATGTGTGCTAAAAGCAAGCCCAACAATAGAAAACTATTCTTGCAATCCACTACCAATTCCTTCGCATCCTTGGTAAAGTGTTTCCATGGACTTTGTTGGAGGACTGCCTAAATCTAAGAAAGGTCATGACTATTTCTATGTTGTTATGGATAGGTTCAGCAAAATTTGTATTTTGATACCTTGCAACAAACAGATTACAGTTGAACAAACTACAAAGTTGTTCTTTCAGCATGTATGGGTTCATTTCGGATCACCCACTTCCATTGTATCTTATCGAGACACCCGATTTGTTGGGAAGTTTTGGTCGAGTCTGTGGGAACTGATGGACACCAAACTGAAGAAAAGCACAACCTTTCATCCATAGACAGGTGGCGAGATAGAAGTGGTCAATAAGACAGTGATCAAGTTGCTCAGAGGCTATTGCAGCAAGCATCCCAAACTTTGGGATGAACATTTGTGTTATGTGCAGCATGCCTACAACTGAGCAAAACATTCTTCTACACAGAGATCTCCTTTTGAGGCATGTTTTTGTTTCACACCAAGGTCTCCCTTGGATTTTGTCTTTGGCAAAGACATAGCAGTTGATGGACACAGTGATGTGGACAAGGCAACCAAGTTCATTGAACAAATCCAAGAGATTCACCAAGCAGTACAGGAACAGCTGGAAGAGAGCCAAGCCAAATACAAGGCAAGGCATGACATGCATCGGATGGAGCATAGTTTCCAAGTTGGTGATCAAGTCTAGTTGTATATCAGCAAAGACAGAATGCAAGGTGAAGGTAAAAGCTAAAACCAATAAGGTATGGACCTTTCAAGATACTTGAGAAAATTAGTGAGAATGCTTTTCAACTTGATTTACCAGCTTACATGCACATCTACTCAGTCATTAATCTAGATAGCTTGAGACTATTTCAACCTTCATTAATTGAAGATCCTGAAAAGCATAGTCAATTGCCTTCTATTGATGATCTGTTACCTGAATATCTCAATGAATTGTAGGAAGACACAGTTCTGGACAGGAAGGTGAGGACGACGCGTAGGGGATATGTTGAGTACCTCAGGATTGGACTCAAGGGTTTAGAGCCAAGCAGTGTAAAATGAACAGAGATTGGACAAGTGAGACAACTTTACCTCACTGATTCCATCAAAAGGCGGGTCCTGCACTAAAACCGATAGGATATCAGAAGGGCTTCAAATAGTAAGTGGGTTCAACCGAGTCCCGCCCAATGCCATACACTGGGTGACACGCGTCCAACGAATGAGAGAGAAAAACACTCACATCGCACGGGTAAAGGTCATACTACTTACCCGCCCGATATGGATGAAGACCGTAGGATCTGGATGCTCTAGATCAACAATGAAGAAATGATCCAATAGATGACCAGATTTGACAAGGAAATAGGCTTAGTCACATAAGATTTGAGGTCCGGCATGACCGCCGAGCTGGCAGAGGAATCAGTTTTGCGGGCAATCTTGGAGCACTGGAAATAATGACTATTCAAAGTGAACTGACACTCAGTTTGAGAGAAAACAAGTGGCCACCTCTCTGTGAAGCGTTATAAAGTGATGATGACGCAAAGCAGGGGAATTCAAGCGGACAAAGGCAGGAGATCCAGAGAGTCGGGAAGAAGAAATGAATAGTCAGGGAGCATATTGGCTTTAAGCCACGAACAGACAGAGAGTAAGGCAGAGGAGGCAGATAAAGAGAAGTAGAAAGCCAAGAGAAAAGAAAGAAGTAAATTGCAAAGAACATAGAAGCCGAGCTGACCTACAGAGCAAAGGCAGCATTGAGCAGACAGAGACAGGAAGAGTCCAAGAGTCTGTTAACTCTAGAGAAGGCTTGAGAGGTTCGAGCAACTCTTCTATGTATACCTGTTAGGTATTGAATGCCAAGGTGGACTCATACCACTGAGACCAGTCGAGGTCGAGATTCAGTAAGGAGAGTCTATGTACTCTAGAGACTTGGGGGATCCAAGTACAATCCTACTGATCATCATCTGTTCCATGAGACTTAATTTGAGCTCACTATTGTAAAAACTTTGCTTTAAGACACAATAGAAAGGCCACCACTGAAGGTTGGACCAAGAGACGTAGCCCAGGAGGATTAGGTGAACTCCTTCTTAAGATTGTTGTGTTTTATGTGTTTGCTTACTGTGTTTCTCTTACTATTTTAGTGTCTGTGTATTTCGCAATCTTATAGATTCATTGCATAAAATAACATAGGCACACTCCAAAACTTGAGTTTGTAATACCTTCATTATTTCTCTAAGGTCATCTACGGGTGATTTCAGATCATTGTTGCATCCTCAAATTATTTTCCTTCAATGGATGTGAGATTTAAGTTTCGTTCCATTGGAGTAGTTAGAGGATTGCATTTAGCCTTGCCAAACTTGTTCAACAGATCTCCAATGTACTTCTTTTGAGAAAGGAATATGGACTTCGGACGTTGAGTTACTTCAATACCAAGATAGTAATGAACATAACCCAAATCAGTCTTTTCAAAAACTTTCCTCACTTCCTTCTTTATGGATGCAATGTAGCTCTCATTGTTCCCTATCATCAAAAGATCAG
This sequence comes from Pinus taeda, assembly GCA_000404065.3. Classification (NCBI taxonomy): domain Eukaryota; kingdom Viridiplantae; phylum Streptophyta; class Pinopsida; order Pinales; family Pinaceae; genus Pinus; species Pinus taeda. Next base: position 1,604 of record APFE030102340.1, on the reverse strand, counting down.
CTACATATACCACAAGAAATACAACTATTTTTCCAACTTTCTTGACAAACAAAATTGCATCATCAAGATCATAATGTTTGAAATTGAGTTTCAGAAGATGCTTAATTAGTTTTTCATACCAGGCTTGCAATGCTTATTTGAGGCCATACAAGGATTTCACAAGTTTGCATACTTTATGTTCACGTCCTTTCATAGCAAACCCTTCAGGCTAGGACATAAAACCATTCTCTTTTAGATCTCCATTCAAGAAAGTAGTTTTTACATCCATTTGATGGAATTTCCAACCGTTCTGAGCTACTAGGGCAAAGAGTGTCCGGATGGTAGCCCATTTTGTTGTGGGGGAAAAAGTATCCTCATAATCGACCCCTTCCTTCTGCGCAAAACCTTTTTCCACAAGCCTAGCTTTGTGCTTGTCAAGTGAGCCATCAGCTTTATACTTGTTCTTGTAGATCCACTTACAGCCAATTGGTTTGATTCCCAATGGAGGATCAACTAGCTTCCAAGTGCCATTCTTTATCAAGGCATCATACTACTTTTGCATCGCTTCTTTCCATTCATCATGAGAAGCAGCTTCTTTGAAGGAAGTTGGTTCAAAATATGTAGACAAATTCAATTCACAATCATAAGAAACATCCATATCAACAGGTGAATCAGAGTCATCTACATCACCTCCATTTTGTCAAGTTGAATTTCTAGTTCCTGTCTTTCCAACCTCATCAGGATGAACACTTTCAAGTCTCTTTGTCAGCCACTTTGGGGGAACGTTTTGAGATGTTCCAGACTGCTCAGTTGATTGAGTTGGGAATGAATCAAGATTGAGTCTCCCAATTTTGTCAATCACATCACTCAAAGTATCATCCGTTGTTAGAGTTTCATGTGGGGGAGAGAGTGCTTCAGAAGAAGATTCCATTGGTTGATCTAATATAGGAATCCCCCCTTCAAGATGTGGAATCTGATTATCAAATTCTTGAGATGAATTTTCATTTGTGAATCTATCCAAGCAATCAAGTTGTTGCTCAACAACATTGTCAGCTTTGGATGATTCAAGAAAGATTACATCTCTAGAGACAACAAACTTTTTATTGACTTCATCATAGAAACGGTATGCTTGGAGGTGTTTGAATACCCCGGGAAGATACACTTACGACTCCTTGCACCAAGTTTGTTTCTATGTACCTTTGGTATCAAGGCATAACATGTGGAACCAAAGACCCTGATATGCTTTACCGAAGGAATGTGCCCATACCACATTTCATAAGGATTCTTGTTTCTAATAGCATTAGATGGACATCTATTCTTTACATATACAACACATAGAACTGCATTAGCCCAAAACATCAATTTTACATTTTTGAAAACCATCATGGAACGCACCATATTTAAGATTGTCCTATTCATTCTTTCAGCTACTCCGTTTTGTTGGGGATTATAAGGCATGGTTGTTTGATGTTTGATCCCATTTTGGCAAAGATAGTTTTCAAATTCATTTGAAGTGTATTCTTTTCCATTATCAGTGCGAATAGAGCCAATATGAGATTGTGCATCATTTTCAATCCATGTATGAAATTTCTTGAATGTTTGAAAAGCATCATATTTGTTCTTCA
>APFE030102333.1:0-15415 GCA_000404065.3 Pinus taeda | reverse complement strand
TGAGAAAAGCTTCCATCGACACTTCTCCCTTTAATTTAGTTTATGGGAGAGAAGTAGTTCCTCCGACTCATTTAGCAATTCCTTCTTTGTCTCTAATTCAATACATTGATGAAGTACCAACTTCCTCATTACACTTGCAACTTTATCCTTTTTAAATTCTTATGTAGGGGCATCTTTCAAAGTAGTTGTGCGAATGAAGTTGTGCATAGATGGTTGTGTATGTACGAAGGTTATACGAAACATAAATTCATGTGCAAAATTTGTGTGGAATGAGGGAAGTGTAGAGGGGTATTTTAATTGTAATGTGTTTTGATATTAGTTTTATTATTAATAGATTCTGCGGGATGTGAAAGTGCATATAATAAAAGCTTGAAAGTGTATTGCGCACAACAAACTATGTTGTTTGGAGGTAGCGTGTGCAAAGAAAAAATTCTTCCTACGCATAATATCTAGGACCCACGTTTATTAATATCAGTTTCAAGTGTCAATGACTGATGGAAGGGCATTGTTGAGTGAGGAGGTGGTTGTGTGTGAGATATTTTTACACATAAATGTTTTTTCTTTTCTCTTTCTCACATATGCATTTGTGTTATGTTGAAAGTGTATAAAGATCATTTTTCTAGTTTTGATGTTTTGGTGTGTATGTGGTTATGAGAATGTGCGAAAAGGTGTGTAGTCGGTGAATTGAATGTTAGATGACTTGAATTTACCCACAACTTTATTTTCTATTAATTAGAGGATAGACATAGAGATTATGAAAAATATGGATGCAGGTTTTATCTTTGTAGTGTGCTTCGGATGCAAAATAGTGGCAGGTCGTGGCTAATGATGGTGTTTCACCTACGCTTGAGGAAATCCTTCGATTGCAAGGAAAGACTGGTGGAATCACTAGTGACAATGACAACGATCAAGGTGCCATGTGTTCAAGGTGACTTCTTCTCTCAAAGCACCTTGGTTGACTTGCTGGTAAAGGTGGAAACATCATCAGTGAGATGTGGAAGCACATGATTAGAGAAAATATTCACATATTTCCTAAAGAGGAGCGACCAAAATGTGCCTCCCAAAATGAGGAGCTCGTTCAGGTTATTGGATACCCTAGTGTTGCTAGATATGCACTCATCCAAAATACAAAAAGACTGAGGGAAAATATTTTGAAATATATGAATGGTGCTACCAACACTAACACCCACATAGTGCCTCCTTTGTCTAGTATATGTGTCCAATACAATCCCTCTTTCATCATCAAGTTATGGAACAAGGAAATATCACCTAGTATTGCCAAGGTAGATCAGATGCTCCATTGTAAAATGTTTCTTATTTATTTTTTAATTAATTTTCTAAATACATATTATATTATAAATATATGTGGTATTATATGATTATCAAATTTCAGTTTGCTTAATTTATTTCATCAAAATTCATTAGGTTAATGTAGTAAATTGACGAAATTCAAGATATACATTTATATTTGTAATTAAAAAAATGTAAAATAATTTATCTTGTATTGTATTTTTGAAATGTTATATAAAATTATATAGCATAAATAATTTAAAAAATAAATAGATATTCAAAACATAATAACAATTTTCCATGAATGAAAGAATTATATAAGTGAATAGAAACAATTTCCCTTTTAATAATTTTATTGTATATACTTATTAGATTTTTATTGTGTATCTTAGTTTTATTGTTGATATAGAAATATTTATAATTCAATGAAAAATGTTTTTTCTTTAACATTTGAATTAGATTTTCCTAATATAGACTAAAACTAGCATGTAATAAAAAAATGATTTGAAGAAAAAATTTAAGTTGTAAACATACATTATAACAAAGATGATCAAATAATTCAAGAAAATGATTAAAATATTAAGAGGATTGACATGACAAGTATTGGTCCATGTTCTGAAAATTCTACTCATGATCTATGTGCTCATGGAAAGTTTTGGCCCATGTCCATGAATTGATATATATTCTCCATGTCCATGCATTATTGGGGAAAGGAAATATGGAAGCGGTGTATACTAATAAAGGGCCATGATCCTTTCCATGGGCTTTAAGAAATTTTCATTCGATTATAATGTATTCTCTTTACATTATTGGTGGTGCTTTGTATAATTGTAAAGTTTTCTCCAGGCATATTTCTTGTTCTGATTATCCATTGCCAATTAAAACATATTTCAATGAGCCATTAGTTTCTCAATAATTTCTTAACTTTCTTTATATCCATATATAGAAAAGTAGGTTTCTTTATTGGTAAGGAAACTTCTTTTTACCAATATTATTGAATAGCTTAGTGGTTAATTAGTTATCTAATTTAAATATGAATTTTTCAACTTCACCATGTTTTAATGATGTGTACATTATGACTTTGATGTCAACCAATTTGATTTACAAAGATTTATGATTTGACATTTGAATGGTTCACCCCTATTACAGATCAACGAATGAAAGCAATATGGCCATGCCTTTTAATATATATGACCACTTTACTTAACAATGGTCACTTCCATTTTATGCAAGGTGATAAAGGTTGGATTTAGTGTTGCAAAATTACCAAATATAGATCTAATTGGAGATCGATATTGAAAGCTAAAAGCAGTGGCTACTCTAGTGCTACTAAATACTTCCCTAAGAAAGTAGTCACAAATGTGATATTAATTCCTTTCATAGTTATTTGTTAGTTATGGGGGTAACCTCTGCTAGGTCTATATCTACATACGTGGTGTCCATATTTCCTAAAATGGTGTTCATGACGAATTCCATGTGGGAGATACAATGGCTAAGTGAAATAGATTGAAATATAAATAGAGATGATATTTTTTATTGTTAGTGAAATTTATGTATTTGATTGTTGGTTATGTAAGTAGAGGTAAGTAAAATATATTAAAATATAAATAGTTAAGTTTTTTTAGTCCCTACCTCGTCACAGTCAAGTTGCATTGATTGTACATTATTTGGTTGTGTGTTCGCAATTTTAATCAAGTTTTGGGAAATTGCTCAATATTTCTATTTTTGCATAAATTAAAAAATAATTTTCAAATTTAGAGTAAATGTTATTTCTAATTTACAATTAGTTGAGGAAGCTCTGATGGGACATAATTCCCCAGATGGAGGGTGTTTTATCTTCATTTTTCCCCAATGTCTAACAATTCATTTAAAAATTAAAATAAAAGTTATTTTGTGAGTGCCCATTATGAGGTGAGTGCTCTAACACTGTCAATTTTATCTTATTTCTCTACTCAATGATGTGAAAATTGATCCAATTTTGGGACATTATTATGTTAGTGTCTATTTAAGAATGTTAGTAATGATGTGGTTGCAGGTTGTTTTCATAAGCAGGGGGTTTGAACAAATGTCGAATTAATATTATTATGTTTCCTTATATGGAGCGAAAGGTATGCATGGGAGAGTTAGGGTCCTTTCCATAGTAAGTATTATGATACCGCTAAACGATGTGGTAATTGATACGGTTTCATTGCGCAAAGCGTTATATCTAGAGGATAAAGTATCTACAGGAGAACTGGGGTCTTGGGGATGATAATTAAAATATGTTTTCAATCCTTGTGAAGAATAATTCTTGTGAAATAAAATGAATGTGTGGAAGGATTTTTGTTTTTAATTAATATTGAGGAACATTTTTTGAAACTTCAGAAGTAGTTGTACAAAGGTGGTTGTGCAAAGCTAGTTATTGACACAATTGCAGGACATTGTTATGATAATGTTTATTTCAATGATGTGAGAATTCCTGTAGTTGTAGATTGTTTGCATAGGCCCCAAAGGGGATTGAACAATTTCAAATTAATATTATCATGTTTCATTGTGCGGAGTATAGAGTATGTGCAGGAATGTTGGGGTCCTTTGCATAGTGAGTGTTGGGATTGTTTTGTGAAACATTTATTGTGTAGAGGATGAAGTATGTGTGGGAAAATTGAGGTATTTTGCATAGATGGGGGTGCTAAAGAAACTTTGTTCTAAATCCAAGTGAAAAAAAGAGTGTAGTGCGGTAAAAAGGAATTTCATGAAGGCTTAGTGTTTTATTATTATTATTTAGGATAATTTTGGGAAATTATGGAAGTAGTTGTACGAAAGTGGTTGTGCAAAGCTACATGTTCAGAGGTATAATGTGCAAGAGTTTTGAATTTCAATGATTGATCAAAGGGTGTTATTGAAACCATAAGTAGTTGTGCTAACGGGGTTATGCTGAGGTGGTTATGCATGTATGGTTGTTATTTGAAAACCTTTTTCAAATTTTATTAAGATAATAAGTATGCAAATCCTTTCTTTTATTCTTATTTAGGGGCATACTGCAAAGTAGTTGTGTGAACAAAGTTTTTTGTATACGGTTGTGCATTTGCGAAAGTTATATGGAGCATAAACACATGTGCAAAATTTGTGTGGAATGAGGGAAGTGTAGAGGGCTATTTTAATTGTAATGTGTTTTGAAATTAGTTTTATTGTTAATAGATTCTACGGATGCAAAAGTGCATATAAGAAAATCTCTAAATATTACTGCACACAATGGACTATGTTGTTTGGAGGTAGTGTGTACGGAGAATAAATGCTTCCTATGCATGATATGGACCCGCGTTTATTAATATCAGTTTCAAATGTGAATGATTGATGGAAGGAAATTGTTGAGTCTTGAGGTTTCTGTGCGTGAGATATTTTTACACATAAATGATTTTTCTTTGCGGTTTCGGCATATGAATTTGTGTTATGTTGAAAGTGTATGGAATTCATGTTTTTATATTTGATGTTTTGGTGCTTATGTGGTTTTCTTAATGCACGAAAAGGTGTGTAGTCGATGAATTGAATGTAGAGATGGTTTTCCTACAACTTTATTTTATATTAATTAAAGGATAGACATTGGGACAATGAAAAACATGTATGGATATTTTATCTTTGTAGTGTGTTTCAGGTGCAAAATAGTGGTAGGTGGTGGCTAATGATGGTGTTTCACCTATGCCTAAGGCTCCAAAATTAGTGTAGCAAATATTTTGGAGGGTGTTTGTCTCATTTTCAACATTAGGATAGGAGAATCTTGCTCTGGCAATTTCTAAGAGCTTCTGACATGTTCTCAGATCTTCATCCAAACCATTTGAATTTTCCCTACTATCAATTGTTTCAAAGGGAATTGTCTCAGAAACATTGATGATGGTATCACATTAACCATTCTCCATGTCAAAAGTATGAAACATGGCACCATTAGTTATATTGGATGAATCTCTAATGTCTAGATCCCCTATTGTTATTTTTTCATTAAGATTAAACTTGGATGAAACAAAATCATCGAAACCATTTTCCCTATCTGAATCTTTTGATTCCTTATCTTGAAGGTCCAAATATGACATGACTAACCCATATGAACCTGGACCCACAAGAGATATAATTTCATTTGGATATGCCTTTATTTAAGTTGAAAATACAAATAAATCATCTAAAGGAGTTGTCGGTAGGGAATTTATTTGTCAAGATGGATATGTATCCCATTGTACCCCTGTAACTTGAGCACATGTATCTCCTATGGAGGATTTCCTTAAAACAATTTATGTTTGAACAACACTGGTTCCATTAGGACTATATTTACTAGTAACATGTGATATAGGTGGCCCCATCCCTTCACTAATAAGAGGTGGTTTGGATTCTCCCTTATTTTTAACAATCATAGGTTCATGTTCTAAGGTAAAGATAGTTGGCATTGCCTTGTACATTTTCTCCAACTCGTTTTGTTTCAGAATAGGAACAACAAAATTAAATATCATAGAAATATATATATCTAAACTTAAATGTTTTTCTGGACTTGCAACAATTACTTGTTATTTCAAGGGAAATTCAACCAAGGTGGCCCCTTCATCTACAAGGTAACAGGTCAAAAAGGATAAATGGTAAGCTACAAACACTGCATATTGAACATGTTTAACTTTGTTCAACTGATCACAACTTGTACCCATAAGCAAAACATGTAAATACAAGAGAAAATCAAGTCCTATAAATTATGACTTCAAGAAAAGAGCATATAACTTAAGATAAATATGTCACCTAGTTTGGAGATAGTCAACTACTTGAGATACTTTCAAAATGAAATTTTTATAACCTCATTACTTTGTTGGAAATATTTCATAGAGAATATTAGATTGATTTCAAGGCTCCAACCTCCATCTGTGAATTATATTATCATAGAATAGATAATAGAAGATAGAATTTCAATGAATCCTAGACAGTTTGCCACCCTTAGAATCACCAGCCTAAGCTGGCAAACAAGTTTCCAGTTTGTATTAGAAATGTAGATTTATTGTTTCACATCATAATCTATAGGATAGAGCACTAATCGACATGAGAAACATTTCCTACATAAATAAAAAATAAAGTTGTAAAATACCTAGTTGAACAGGTAGAGAGGGTCCACATGGCCTCCCCACACAAACGGGCATTTGAGGAGGGTTGGGCCCCCTATTTATCAATTTTTTCCCACCCATATCTCTACAAAAGTACTTGAAACCCCATTTCATCTCATTTTCCAGTTTCATACTTTGGAGAGTAGATTTGGACATAAAAAATGAGAAGAGCTCAAGGTGGACAAGTTTGGTAGAACAACACTGGGAAACAACTTTGGCAAGTATATTTCAAGGGATGAACTCTGAACAAAGTTTTTTCCAGAATAACAACACCCAAAACTCTTATTTTTTCTTCTATTTCTTAATATCCTATACTCATTCGATGGAATCTCATTCATCATCTTGGGGAGGCTATGATCATAGAAATCATGGTGGAAGAATTGGTGAAGCGAGAGGAGATGGTGAGGAAAGAAACAAAAATTTCCCATTGATTTCCCTCTATGGAAGTGTTTCACAGAAAGATAGAGAAAAAAGAGAAATAAGGTGGAAACTACTTATGGAATTGCATAAGTGCAAGAAAAAGTTTGGATTCATATTCAAGGGTTATATCCCTTATGCTTTGGATTCCTAACAATGTGGTTTTGTAATCTATCACCCCAAAGATTGAGCCACAATTTCAAAATAAGCATGATGAAGCACATATAGCTAGGGAAAAAAGGAGGAGAAACATGCATGTTCTTGTATGTTAAATAAAGGGGAAGCACATTACCTCAACTGTTGAGGAAGCCTAGAAGAGGTTAGACACCAAACTCTTGGAAATATTGTTTGATTGTGGTAGGATGGAAGAAACATATAGTCGAGTTGCCCTTGCCATACATGCATGTGGTATTCCATTTATAGATTATTTTGCCTCTGTATTGGAAATTTGTGTTTAGAGTGGCGAATGAAGCACCCATCGGTTACAAAAAAAAAATTGAAAAAGTATGCAACACCATTCTGTAGAAGGAGAAGTTGTTCTAGACTAATACAAAAAACCAACCATCAATAAATTTGATAGTATGTCTCTTTTAGATCCATACTTCTTTAGAGAAATAAATTCTTCAAATGGGGAGAAATGCATTGAATGCATGGCTAAGATTTAAAAAAGTGTTTGATATTTCAAATCATGGCTACAATATTTGAATATGGATATTGATGCTATACAACAAAAATGTGTACCCAAACAAATCCCATACAACCAGATGTAAGTTTCTACATCTCAAAAAATGAAAAACATGTGATTTTTCCAAAATGATAAAAAATTTAAAAGTAACTAGACAAAGATAAATATGTGTGATAAACTTGTACAAAGCTTATGCCATAAAGACCTATTAAATCAAGATTTTTGAGGCCTTTTGAAAAAAATTAACAATTACTTTGGGGGAGATTTTCCCTGAATTTGTGTAGCGCATATTTTTAATTGTACCTTACAATGCAAATACAAATACAATACAATACAATCATATTTCAATCATATTTCATGTGTACAATACAAAATATGTGCGAAAAATTATATACCCCAAGCCCAACAAGTTTGTATGGTGACTTTGCTTCAAACGTCATGAAAGTTATCACATACACTGCAAGTTCATGTAAAGAAATTTATACAATCATTGAGTAGTTATGACCATATGTTTGGGACACCATTTGCAGCTCATAGTTTGAATCTTGCTTTCAAAGCTATTATTGTTAAATTTGCAGAAATGAAAAACATTACGATAAAGCAAAACAGATATAATTTTTTATTAGAAAGGACCAACATGCATAAACATTGTGTACACAATTTCCCAAGCTCCAACTTTGTAATATTGGAGAAAATATACTTGGATCACACCATGTCTTGATTTTCTTATGTGGCAATGGGGTTGCTTTGTCCCTTATGGCAATTCGTCCCAAGTGGAAAACATGGAGATCACCCAACACTCAGAATGAAATGCACATTGGAACTATCATTCTTGATAAGGTTTGTTTGGGTTAAATTGAATTTTTTATTTCCATATTGAATCCATAGTTGATCTATTACAAACTTTGTGATATGGATATTCCTATGTTGGGAGACATTTATGAGCATATTGGAAATAATTCACCAGATTCTTTAATAGTGGGACCCTTTTTTGTATGGCACTCATTAAGCGGATAATTATCAATAGATATGACATATAAAATATCCCTTTGCATAATTATCCTATTCATTGAATCCAAAGTATACAACAAGGCTTAATTATATAAATTTTGGAATGAAAGGAAAGCTCCAAACAATGAAGTTGGCAATGGATTCAAAGCAACAATTTCTATCATTTGTCTTTAACCAAGGGATCTCTCAAGAACTAATTTACTACAATTATCACAAGGAGTAATGAATTTGAAAATGAAAATGTACTCATTGATATGATTACTATGAATCTGATTGCATGTTGATCATATTCTGGTTCTGAAACTTTGAAATTGTAGATGCTTGCACCTCAAGATTTTTCACAAGTTCCCAACTTCCTATTAGAAAAATGACTATGGAGCACTCATGGGTTCATCCATTTAGTGAAGAGAAACAAAATTGCATCAACTAAGGTAGGGGATCTTTTTTACAATCAATCAAATCTTCACTTGATATCTCAATATAGTGGTAGGGCTTCAAAGTTGTGGGATGTGATTCCCAAAAATTTACTCATCGATATGAGTACTATGAAACTTATTACAAACTTATCATATTCTATTTTTGAAACTATGAATTGGAGACACTTTCATATCATGCTTTTTCGCAAGTTACCATCTTCTTGGTAGCAAAAATACCTTGGAGAACTTGTGGGTTCATCCATTCAATGAAGAGAAACAAACTTTCATCAACAAATTCACTGGATATTGTTTACAATCAATAAACTCTTCAGATGGTATCTCAATCAGTGTTGCAGGAACTAATCCCCCCAGGTCCAAAATATGAAACCATGCACTATGGGATCCCTACCCAAACTTCCCTAAAAAATCACATCCTTTCTTTTTCAGAACTGTAATTCCTCAAATTTTTCATGCTTCCTCAAATTTCACCCAAATCTCAAAGTTGCTAAATAAAAAAAACCTCAAAAATGTAGAAATGATGAATTTCTCCACCATTTCACAAATCTAGATGCTGGTATGGATGTTTGCCTTCCTCTTAATACACATAGATTGAAATCAAATTTTACATTAGTGGTAAATGGGCTTAATCTTTAGCCATCATTGATTCTCATACGTCTCAATAGTTTGTGATTATTCAAATGGTTGTTGAGGTATATTGTGTTGCACTGACCATGTCGATTACATTCAGTTGACATTTTTGTTCATTTGGTAAAACCCTTAGAAGCTATGTTTTAGAGTGAATTTCATAGTAATGCTACAAACATCTTTGACATGTTTGGTCAAGACGAGTCTTTATTCTACGACAAATGACATTCTCCAGATCACCATTAAGGGAGGATGTTATAGTTATATTTTGATTATGTCATATATTAAAGTTATAATATATTCTAAGTTGGTAATTAAGTGACTTAATTTGCATGTCATAAATAGAGTTTTTTTCGATTATATTAGTGCTTAGCTAATAAAGTAATTGTACATGATTTTGATATAGGACATTGTCTTCTTATATATGCATTGACATCAACATGAATTGGATATGAATGAAACATATAACTCTCTCTTTCAACATATTTTGGCTTGCATTCTTTGTAAACATTCTTGATTGATTTTCTTCATACCTCATGTTTTTTCCCATTTAGGATTAAAATAGAACAATTATCAGGAGACAGAAAAGTCCCTAAATCCATAAAATAAAAAATAAACATAGCCAATGTTTCAAACTCATTCTTGGCATTTCAGGCTTACCTCAAGAGCTTTTTTAGCATTTGTTTATGTAATAACTCCAACAGACACATTTGTTGTCGAGACCAATAATAGAACCTGTAATATGTAATGCACATACAACTTAGAGGACGCATTAAATAGTTTTAAGAGAAATCACACTAGATATATATAATAGATTGAACGCGTAATTTTGAATAACCATCTTATGAAAAGCAGGATGATACAAGGAACTTGGAAAATAATATTGAAATAAAAGCAGTAGAAAAAACCAAATTGACCTAAAGGAACCATCGTCAAAAGGGGATATTTGGAATTAAAAGTCTATTATAATCCACCCAACCAATGCTTCTACTTGATTTTCATTAACTCTATGCATACTTATGTTATCAAGGTTGCATGCACTATATATACTCCAACTAGTTTCCTCAATTTTATCCTCAGCATAAATAATGTTTGAGATGATGTTGCTAAGGCACTACTTTCATGGAAACTATAATATTAAATTTGAGTTAATTTCTAACCCCTCTCCTTAATGGCCATTTTTCATACAAGTTGCCATGTTAGCTTAAGGAGATATTATATAGACTACATGACACACAAAAATGAGTGGTTTTCTTAATTGAATGGTAATGAATGTCACCAAGGGACAAATTCTTTAAGAGATGAGAAGGTATACATATTGAAATCCCATGGAACAAACCCAATGAACATGCCTAATAGAAACTAAAGATGTGCAAGATATATTATATGTAATGGGCCTAAAGAAGAAACTGTAGACAATAAATCAAATACTAAAGCATCACTCCAAGATTGAATCTAAAGTCGAAATGATTCCATAAACATCAAGAGGGACAAATAGAAAGTTGTTTAAAAGTTTGTTGAAATTGATCTTCACGGGTATACATATACAACAATAGGGAAAAAAGCATTGGTGGCAAAAAACATTTCTGAAAATCACCTATGGCATAAAAGGTATGGATATCTTAAGTCCCAAATTTGAACCTTTTAATGAAATTTAATAGGGTTCACGGTTTTCCTCCAATTCAACATGAGTTATTGTGAATCTTACATTTTAGACAAGCAACATAGCGAAAAATTGACAAAAAATCTTGCACTTGGAAATTGTGGATAGTGACCTTCATGATCCCATGAGATCTTAGTCATTGGTAAGTGAAAAGTATTCTATGCCATCCATCAATTCCATTCCAAGAAAAATTTGGTTGTGCTTCCTCAAGTACAAGTTATTAGCTTTCATAACCCTGAAGAAAATCAGAGCAATTGATGAAACTTGAAACAGAATTGAAAAGGAGATTAAGTTTCTTAGAAAATAGAGTTTGAGAAAATAAATTCTAGTTACTTCTACTATTATTACAATACTCAAGGTATTTTCACAATGGAACTATAGTGTAGAGAGGAAACAAGGACCATCATGGAGATGGCCAATAGCATTGTTATCCCAGACAACTCTCAAACAACTTTTGGGTTAAAGAAATCTATACTACATACAACAATGTAATGATTCAAAAGAAGCCCCACAAAGGCTGTGAGAAACATCTCACGTACAAATTCATAAGTGGTAGGAAACCATAAGTAAACTGCTAAGTTTCAAGTATACAGATACATGTATGCATACAAGTATGAAATCTAGTAAAGATATGGAAATTTTTTAGAACAACCTATATATTTTATGGCTAGGAAACAATTTTTTTATATAAACAAATGTATGTGAACATCCAAACAAAAGAGACAATTTTCAAAATGTCATTCATGGATTTGGAAATAGAACCAAAAATATAGTCCTCATTAATATTAGCAAACTTGATTCGCAAGCATTACATACAAAATGAGTTTTTTTCCCCTATACTTATAACGCTCTAGATTATATACATTGCATTTAATACAAATAAGAAATTATATGTCATCAAAACTATCTTCATTAGAATTTACTTCCCACTCAGTCTCCAAGTACTTATACTCTGCAAAAATTAGGTTTTTGGTGAGTTCCCTTTGCTTCTTTCAAAATTTTACTTCAACTATTGATTTAAAGCACATGAAGTGTCTTCACATTGGGAATTGGTCTCAAGGACTTTGTTTCTTCTCCACCCACTGCTTTGTTTAGTTTTGGATGGGGAATTATACCATCGAGTCTTAACCATACATAAAATCACTTGCTCTATTACAACTGCATTTTTGTTAATCCTTCCCTATTTAACTAAAAATATTAACCCATCAGTGAGTTGCGAACTTTTCTTGAGCATTCACATTAGGGGTTCTAGCATAGTAGTTTTTTTCTCTTCTAGCCTAGGTCCATTTTTAGGAAGAGAGGTTCACAGGCTACTAAGATTTGGACATAATTGGCCCTCCTCTCATTTCTTGTTCAGTGTTCATTCATGACGTCGTCAACCTTAAAAAAAACGGTGTTATCTGTAGAATCATATAACTCTAGTGATCATGATAATTATCATCTCAATGCTTGAAACATGCCTTCCACATCTCAAAACAAGAGAAACACCTAACCTTCCCTACCCCATCATTCTATAGAAGAGAATAATAATTGGCATATTCATAGTCTCAAAAGTAAGTGTTCAGTCACTCAAAATTCTAACTCTAGAGCTTTAAAATACTATAACATAATACATTAATTGACTAAAATATATCGTGATGAGCTGTCCCCTGAAATTCAAAAAACAATTCTCTGAAATTGAGTCACTGTGATAAGAAGGAAGTGACCATTCAAGTCACCTGGAAACGAACGATTCCCTCTTTTTCACCCCTATAGATCCTAGCCAACCAATGTAATAAAAAAAAAGTTTCTTGTTTGTAATTACAATTTACAGATGAGTGGAACATGTGAGACATGGTTGTGGGAATTATTAAGAGAGCACAATTTCCAGATTCATGGAGATATGATTGATGAACTGGTTCAAACTGTTCATACATCTATATAGATCATTAGACAAGGCCTTGATCTAGATGAGGCTAACTATCTATCCAGGTATTATCCATCCGCAAATAATAAAGTAGAATAACTCAATTTTAACAAGGAAAAGCGTGCTAATGAAACATGCCAACAAGTGGTTGTAATCATAATTAGTCAAGATGGATGAAAAATGTGCTATTTCCAAACCCTTCCATTCAGCCATATATTCTACATGATCATTGGTTGCTACTCTGAGAACCCATGTATATTGATACTCTATTTTATCGTCGAGTCAAAAAATAACCCCTGTGGCTCCTACCAACCCTAAATGGTTTAATGATTAATAATAATTATCATTATTATTATTTTTTTAATTTCATTTTTTTAACTAACTAAATAATTAATATTTTAGATAAATATATATAATCAAAGCAAAAGTAATACAAAATCAACAATAAAAAGAAAATTAAGTAACAAGTTTAGGAATATTCAATTTCTACCCTTCCCCGCGAAATTTGACCCTTGTCACCTTGTGCAGACTAAACGCCACACAAACCGATTGGTTTAAACCTCATGGGTAATTATAAGGTTTAGCCTAATGACATTATCATTTACAAATTCATTAAAGTTGTTTAAACTAATTAACTAATGCAACCATATAAATTAAATGGTTGGTAGATGCTTATATACATCCCCTCTTCCTCTCTCTAGTAATATATATATTAAATAACTTTTAACATCATCATCGTCATCATTATAATCATTATTAAAAGAATTAATATATAAGTTAAAGCAAAGTAACTTTTAACATCATCATTACAATTATTATTAAAGAATTAACATATGAGTTAAACATGTATAAATTTAAAAATGCATATAACAAGATTCTTAACTATGGAGATTCTTAAACTATATGTAGATTTTGTTGCAATATTATGACTCAATATTATAACTTACTAATACCAATTGTCCAAACAACTATAAATATTATTATTATAACTTGTTAATACCAATTGTCCAAACAACCATAACTATTATTGAAGTGGAAACCAAACCCCCACACGTGAGTCTTAAGGCGAGGGTGCCGGTTGAACAAGTTGTCGGCTTTAATAAAGCCCTAACGCATGTCATATAAAAGGGGTCAATCCAGTGGCGTGGACGGGAGGGTGTGGAAGACTAAGAAGACAGGTAGGATTCAAATACACGAAACTTCTTCTCGTGGCTCAGCGTTTTCCCTTAAAAGAGGGAGAGTTTTTATTTGTGAAAGTGAAAGGATTGCCTGCAATGGACGGGTTTTACTCTGCCATTGGAAAGCGAGCACGCAGGGAAAATGAGGTTCCAGAGAACAATGACTCTGGAAATAAGAGGCGGAACTCTGGCACTGGTAGAGAGCGAACTCTGCCTGGCGCCGACAGTACTGTGTATCGCATACTATGCCCTGTTAATGTGGTAGGAAGTGTTATAGGAAAGGCGGGTAAAGTTATAAAATCTGTAAGTCGAGAGACGCGTTCGAAGATCAAAGTTATAGATGCTGTTCCAGGCGTTGATGATCGCGTGATAGTAATCTTCAGCTCACCGTCAGGCAACGACAAGGAGAAGGATTGCAATGAGAATGAAGTTGAAGTTGAACCTGTGTGTCCTGCTCAGGATGCTCTTCTTAGAGTGCATTCTGTTATTGTTCAACAATCTTCTTCTGCTAGAGATAATGACGCCGACGACAAAAAGAGACAACACAATGCTCGGTTGCTGGCTGCTAACAGCCAGATTGGAGGTTTGATTGGAAAAGGTGGAAATAACATTCAAACATTGAGGAGCGAATCCGGGGCACAAATTCAGATACGGCCAAAAGATGAGTTGCCAGCCTGTGCTTTTAGTTTTGGTGAAGTCGTTGTCATATCTGGAGATGCAACCGCTGTCAAGAAAGCACTGTATGCAGTTTCAGCTTTTCTGTATAAACACCCACCTAAGGAGCAAATTCCTTGGACTGATATTTTATCTGCAACGAACCCAACTTCACTCCTTCCTTCTGGTGTGCCCGCATTATTTACTCCGCCAAATTATGTTCCACAACGAGATTCACCGTTTGCTCATCACAGTTCAGGTGCTCCAAGAGTAAATGGTACTTATGCCTCCGGCCATTTACCAGCACTGGGAGGATATGGAAGTGAAGCTCGAAGCTCAATATGGCCTCTTACTTATAACCCTGCTCTTCCCATTGCTCCGAAATCTGGGAATTCTGCTGTTGAGAAAAGTCCGGAGGAGTTTCGTATTCGAATAGTATGCC
>APFE030102331.1:58652-121948 GCA_000404065.3 Pinus taeda | reverse complement strand
AAAAAAAAAAAAGAAAAAAAAAAGAAAAAAAAAAGAGAAAAAAATTATGTGTATAAGCCTGAAAACCAATCTTGGATTGGCAGTCTTATGCAGAAAATATAAGGTGAAAATCAGGGTCACCTGACACTTTATATTTTCCAAAAAAAAAATCTGTCTTTCCATCATCATTCCATCTTCATTCCATTTCGCCTCACTCCATATTTTTCACTCCATTTCATTCCATTCCACTTCATTTTTCTTCCAGTTCATTCACTCCATCTCATTTCCACCAATAAAGTCCCTCTCAGGACTATTCCATTTAGATAAGTTTGTTCTAATCATCTTTGTGCAGGCAGAAAAGTGTTGTTGCAGATTCCGTAGCTCATACCAAGTTTTCGCAGCCAATACATTCTGTCTTTGCAATCAAAGCAATTCTGTTTCAAAAAGGAAAATTTACAGTCAGAGGTATCATCATCAAAGGGCAGCAAGGATACATAGCACCTACAAGGCCAGAAAGCAATCAAAAGTTAGCCACCATAATCAACAAAGGGATCAAATGCAAACGTATGAAGGTATGTTCCAAATTTTTAACCAACAGTTTAATGTCATTTATGCATGGTTTTCAAATCGTGGTAGGAGTCGCTTAATGCAATGATTGAAAATATTATCCCACTCCTCGTCCACGATCACGCCTAATCCACCTCATCACCCTCCTAACAGTTTCCTAATTGCTATTGATTTGAACTTGATACGAGCTGTTCTTCCATTAACTACTCGTACCTCAGTGACATATACCAGTGTACTACGGCTCTACATATGATCATTTCTGCAACCAAGTGTATGTAGCCACCCGACGCTTACGGATTTCGCCGTTGCACCCGCATGCATAAACTCATTTCATATTGTTCTCTACTCTCATACCACCGTTTCCATTCTCGTTTTCATACACCACTCTCGTTTTTACTGTAAATCCCTCTTTGTTTTTTTCCTCACCTCACTGTTCAAAACCCTGATCACAAGTTCTGCACCATACCATTTATTACATTAGGGTTACTTTGTTACAACCGTAATTCCCTTGTTTTTCCCGTGAGCATTCTCCTCAAGCATCCATATCCCACTGTCAGAGCTTCAAGTAAAACTGAGAGCCAAAAATGGGGAAATTGTTAAGAGCAGAACCAGAGGGTTTGAAATTTTTAGAGGGTTACCCACAGATAAAAGAAACACTGCAGAGAGCCAAATGGTTGAAGTTCATTCATAAATTTAACGGGTACAATAAAGAGGTGACAAAGGCATTTGCCCAGTCATTTGATGGGAAAACCGTGGAGGTAGGAGACCTGCAGTTCACCATAACAGAGAGCACCTTGGCCACAGCAACCGATTTGCCTCAAAAAGGAGAACGCTGGTTCAAAAACAAAACAGTTGAAGATCAAGAGTGGAGAAATATGCTCAAGAATCCAAGTATGGATACCTCCATTTTCATTAAGGGAATCCCTGTACGTATCATTAAAGAAGAATGGACTTCATTACTATTGCTTGTTCAAAAATTTTTAACATGTGAAGGCCATTTCGGTGTCATGTATGTATACCATGCAAGAATCATGATGCACTTTATGGATGACCGTGCTATCAACCTACCTTGTTTCTTGTTAGCTATTCTAAAGAAGATGAATGCCACTATTCAGAAACACGTGGGAAACATTGAACCCCACTTGTATCACCATGGACTCATTAGAATTTTAATTGAGGAGAAATTGAAAACTAAAAATGATACATGGGAGAAGTTTCTAGTTAGAAACCATTTTCAAGAGGTACTGAAGCCTCTAGCAGCTCTCTTAGGATACCAAAGAGAAGTAGGAGAAGATGGAAAGAAATTACTGCCTAGGAAACTGCTGTAGAAATTGAAGAAACTGCCCAAGAGACTACCGAAGAAACTGTTCAAGGAACTGCCCAAGAAATTGCCCAAGAAGAAAGGAAAAAGGGAGACAGAACTAAAAGACAAAAGGGGGATAAAGGGAAAGCCATTGTGCAAGAGTCATTTCCTTCACCTGAGCCCTCAATTGAAGAAGAATCCCAAACACTAGCTGATAGACTTGTTCAACTCCATGCTACTTCCCTCTCCAAAAAGAAACAAGAAGAAAAACAAAATAGTCAGCCAAAGAATACTAGTATACAAGTAAGAAGAAGCAGTAGACTTATAGAGAAGAAGAGTGTGACTAAAGAGAAACAGTCCCATTTCATTGATTTGGGCACACCTGAAAAGACTCTAATTCAGCTAGATATTGAGCTAAGTCCTCCATGAGAGGAAAGTCCCTTCCAGCAAGAAAGAGAAAGCAATTTTCAAGGATTTGAATTTAGACCAAGACAAACACCTGACATTGACCCTGACCAGTAGGAGGCATATGATTATTTGGAGACTTTAGAGCAATCTATTGCCGGTCCAAGCATTATATTGCCCCTTGAGGAACAAGTCCACTCTCTAAAACAAGAGGTATTTGAGCTGGAAGTCTTGAACCGGCATATTAAGCAGGAGAATGAAGCATTGAAAGAACAAAGCAAGGTGGACAAAATTGTCCACGACAACACAATGCTTCACTTGGGTCTTTGGCAGTAAGAAGAAAAAGGAGAAGGTTGGATGTCTTGGCAGAGGCATCTGAGCATATGAACTGAAAAATCATGACAAAGTTGTGGTTGCATGAGGACATGCAACACCTTCACAGTGGGGGTATGTTGAGCCTCAAACCAGTACTCATTTACCCATCCTCCCAACAGCCTTTTCCTACTCATTTCCTTCTTTTGCCATCATTTCCTTCATCAACTTGTTAAATTCATTGCATTATAGGACTTTTTAACATGATTTGCTAATTGTGCTAATGATTGACTGTTGGTTTAGATTTTTGGTTCAAGTGTTGCAATTCCGCAGCTGATACAGGATTTCCGCAGCCGATCTCTGATTCCGCAGCCAATCCCAGATTCCGCAGCCATTTCCTTGTTTGCTATGATCCAGGTGTCCTCCAGAGGAAAGAGCCACATGGGCAAGTTTGTATGCCTGTGTACATGGTGCGTGTGCTGTCAGCTCAGCCAAACTGGCTGTCTACACCCCTGGTCAACGTGGAGGTAACTCTGGTCAAACGGAAAGGTTGCAAACGGTGGCACGGCTCTGCGTGTTCAAGTGGAGCACGAAAGTCACAGCTGGCCTCTTATTTAGCCACGAAGACTGCAGGGGACAAGAATCCAACAGCGGATTTATTAACCATGATGACCGTTCCCTAAATCCGTGCACGGTGCTGCTGAACGTGTCTTTTGCATAAACTTTTAGTTAGCTTAGTTTACGCACAGAACAGTTGGTGTTCCTGCTATAAATAAAGCATTTCTACATGCTGATTAGTTAGTTTTTTGGAAGTTAGTCTTTTTCTGTTGTAAACTCTGTTTTAAGACTCTTTTATATAGCGTTTACGCTTCCCATTGTATTTTGTTATGTGCTGATTTAATACCAAGAAGACAGTTTTGTTCTTACCTGCGTAGCTGATCTTTTAATTGGTTGAAGTGGATGGAGGGCCCCTGTCTGCTACAACCATTGTACAATAGCTTTTAAATTTTCTTTCCTGCATTCCTTTTTTTTCTCTAATTCACCATGTATATTAATGTACAGTTTGAATCATGCTGCTTTACGTTTCTGTACTTTTCATGACTGATCAGTGTGTGTTTTTACAACTTTGTTAAGAGCTCGGGACAGTGTTCTTTTCCTTCTTTCTAACACTAGTGGCATCTGAAGTTGTCTTATCTAAACTGCTGACTTTCGCTTTGATTTTCATTAGTTTCCTTGCTTAGTTAGTTTCTTTGCCTAGTTTACTTTATCAAGTTTTGTTAAGTTGCTAATCTCTTGATGGTTCTTTTTATCATGATTCACTAACTTTTATGGGACCAAAACATCATTTAATTGCAGCTTGGTTTATTTAGTTTTAGACTCATATTGCTAATTCACTCCGAACTCTTTCACATGATCAATTTAGCTAAAGGTAGAATGTTAAGGGAGAATTAAGTAGTGTGATTTGTCACTTAATTTTTGCATTGCTTTATATTCGATAGAGGAGTTAGAGTAGTATTCTTGCTTTCAGCTGAGATAATGTAGATGTCATTTTCATTCTTATCAGTAGTAAAGGTATTGGACTAGTGCCATTGGTCTTTTTGTTTGATGCTTTACTTTCATTCGAAGCTTTAATTCCATTCCAAGTTATTGTTCAAGTTTTCTCTTTAAAATTCAAGAAGCATTTAGAAATCACCACATACACACACATTCACTCACTTGTTTATAACTTCATCACATCACATTAGGAAGATAAATTAGACATAAACTAAAAATGACAAAAAGAACTAGGAAAGGTTGCTTAAGTATATATTGTACACTTCACTTCATCAGCTTACGAGCCCCGGGTTGACAATTTATGATAGCAATTTAGACAACACTAAATTGACCAAACAGCCGGTGAGTTGTAGAATGACGAGCTGTGAGTCTAGCCTGATGACAAGTCGGCATATGCCATGTGTGATGGCATCAGAAAGGAGTTCTATCAATGTACTGTACTCAGCGATATTGTTCGTAGACCGACCAATACACACTCCTCTGAAACTTATTAACTCACCGATGGGATTGAAAATGGCCCATGCCGTAGAAGACAGGTTCCGCGAATTACGACTTGCTCCGTCGGCATATCCAACAAATGATTCCAGTGGGTTTGACATCTGCAACGAATGCAAAAAGAGGATTACTTGACCAGAATAAATGCTCTTGGCGAAAACAAAACTGTAACAAAAGCATGAGGATTACTACGCGAAATCAAACATAGTAACGCTTGAGGTACAACCCGTTGCGAGGTTGCGCTAGTGGAATCCCATCATAGTCCATCAACTCGTAGGCTCCTTTTTCTAATACTCACTTAACAATATAGGGACCCATCCATAATGATTTGAATTTACCTGCTCCCAACTTATCGGATTCCTGGTCGTAAAGTAAGACCAGGTCACCTTCTGAGAAGACGCGAGGTTTGACATTCTTGTCGAACTGTGCTTTGACTTGTTTCTTATGAGCTTCATTAGCCGAAGCTGCATCACGATGGGTTTCATCCAATTGGATTAGTTCCAAGAAATGAGCCTCTTCTTCTGAGGTTTTGGGGAGAAGGTTGACTGCGAGTTTGAGGGACAAGATATCACATTGAACCGGTAAGATTGCTTCCAGACTGTACACAAGTTGAAAAGGTGTGAACCCGGTTGCATTTCTTACCGATGTCCGATATGCCCACAAGGCCGAGTACAGGATTAGGTGCCAATCCCATTTGTGGACTCTGATCATCCTTTGCAGCATGTGCTTTAGGACTTTGTTGATTTCCTCAATTTGTCCATTAGCTTGCAGATAGTACGGAGTAGAGCTGTCGTGGGACAGTCCTAATTTGGCAGCGAACTCAACCATCATGTGATTGCGAAAATGCGATCCATGATCTGTGACTATGGCCTATGGAACGCCGAATCTGGAGACTACGTGATTAAAAAAGAAAAGGGCATCCATTTTGCCACTGTTGTTTAATGTAGGCATTGCCTCGACCCATTTGGTAAAATAGTCTACCGCGACTATGATGTACCCATGCCCCCCGGCCGAGGTGGGGTTACATGTCATGAAAGCTATGCCCCATTTGGCGAATGGCCCAACAATTGCTACTAGTTGTAGCGGTGTGGGTGGTTTTCTGGTTTTTCTATCGAAAATTTGGCAAGCATGGCAACTTTTAACTGTGGTTATGCAATTTTTGAACATTGTTAGCCAGAAGTATCCTGCTCGCAAATTTTTTTGCACCATAGCATAACCAGATTGATGCCCCCCACATGCGCCTGAATGACAGTCATTCAGGACTTTTTCGACCTCCTCATGGGTGAGGCACCTCCGTAGAACTGTATCGATACCACGATGGTAAAGAGTATCACCGACGATCACGTAGTATTTTGCTTGGTATCGAATACGTCGTTGTTTGGAGTGTGAGGTATTAGACCTATATGTTTGTGTTTGGAGATAGATAATTATATCTCCCTACCACAGATCACTTGAAGATATCAAAAACAAATTTTTATCCATGATTGCTTCTTCGGATGTTGCATCGTTGGACGATGATGGGAGATCGCATAGTAACTTTGCGAATACCAGGGCTTTCTTTGATTTGGATTTTTTGAATTCCAGATCAAACTCTTGTAAAATTTCTATCCATTTTGAATATTTGCCCCCTAGCAACTGTCGCGACAATATATAAGTCATGGGGTTGCAATCTGATAAAATGGTAGTTTTTCTGAAGAGGATGTAGTGTCGAAATCTATATATCACTTGAACAGCTGCGAGGGAGAGATTTTCAACGTAGGAGTATTTCATTTCCGTATCATTTACGTTTTGACTTAAATAATATATAGGATGTTCAACTCCATTATCTTCTTGAACTAAAACCATTCCTATGGTTGTATCTGTTGTAACTAGATACAAGTTAAAGTCTTTTTGATAATCAGGAGCATACATTAATGATGCTTGTATTAGAGATTGCTTTAAAGCATCAAAGGAAGCTTGCGCGACCTGATCCCAAACGAAGGGTACTTCGTTTTTCAATAGACGAGTATAACCTTTAGCTAGTTCGGCGTAATTTGGAATGAAACTCCTAAGGAAGGTTTCTTTCCCTTGGAGTTTCTGAATCTGAAGCAAGTTTGAAGGTGGAGGCAAATCGATGATTTCCTGAACCTTGCAAGGGTCGAGACAAATCCCATCCTTTGAGACTACGAAGCCAAGTAAATGACCAGAACTGACACAAAACACACATTTGTGCGGATTGTGTGCGGATTGAGTCGTATCTTGTAGTGTCGGCAACGTAGAAATATCGCTCTCAAATGGCGCTGATGATCGGTTTGCTTTCGCGAATGAGATGGGATATCATCGAGATATGGTTGAACGATGTTTTTGATGTTATGGAAAGCATAGTTCATTGCTCTCTGAAAAGTTGCCCCTGCGTTCTTTAAACCAAAGAGTAGCTTGCGGTATGCAAATGTGCCCCACGGACAGATGAATGCAGTCTTTGATTGGTCCTGTGGGCGGATATTTATTTGATTGTACCCTGAAAATCCATCCATAAATGAAAAGATTTTGCATCCGACACACTCATCAATTATCCAGTCAATAAAGGGTGTAGGGTAGTTGTCCTTTGGACAAGCTTGATTTACATCCCTGTAATCGACGCACACTCTAATCGTTCCTTGTTTTTTCATCACAGGAACAATATTCGATACCCAAAAGGTCAGAGGAACGGGGTAAATGAAACTAGCATGGAGGAGATTTTCAACTTCCACCTTGATGGCAACAGCTTTCTTGGGGTGCACCTGCCTTAGCCGCTGTCGTACCGGTTTGACATCTAGATACATCTTAATTTCGTGTTCAATTATGCTCGAGTCAATACCTGGCATTTCATCATATGACCAAGCAACGACATCTCTGAACTCACGAAAGAGAGCGTTATATATTTCCAGTTCTGAAGAAGAACGAGATTTTCCAACATGAATATTCTCTACAACATCTGTTTTGGTGGAGATATTTATGGCAGTAGTCTCTTCGATATTGGATAGGTTTCTCTCGGAATCCATCGTATTTACAGTATTCGTCAGAAAGTCAAATATTGAAGGATGGTGTAGGTTACCAGAATTATCTTCTTTCCAGTTCAGAAGATGGGAACGATGGTGGTAATCTTCCCATGGTGCCTCATCAATCATCATCGATTGGACGATTCCTTCGTCTGTAGAGTGTACTTGTGACCAAGGAGCTGAAGGGGTGCCATATTCCTTAGACCTATCTATCCAAACGCTTAATGAGCGTTGATGCGGGTTTGCCTCCCATGATGAAAACATTGATTGCTATAATATTTCCAGTGGGGTTAGAGGAAAAACTTGCAGATGATCCATTTTAACATCTTTTTCTGACATCTTTTGGATGGAAGATATCATATTGCAGGTTCCTACATTAGCCACTTCCACCAAATTTGTAGGAGGCGGTAGGGTAAAAGTTCCCATTAACGTAGGGTCTTTTAGTAGGCCTACTCCGATATTGTGAAGCATTCTAGGGCTTCCATGGATCATCAGAATGCTGCCCGTAACTTGCGAACTGTTGGGGAGAAAATTTTGTTGGTCGATGATTGTAATTCCTCCTTGGGATGGAAATTCAATTTTCATAAAGTAGGTCGACACAACAGCTGTCATGGCATATATCCAGGGTCTTCCGAGTAGGATGTTGTAATCGCGATTTCCGTCAATGACTTCAACATCGATTTCTATTGTTTTGCCCCCCAGTTCGACTTGCAAGTTACTTAATATTCCATATGGGGTGTATGTTTGTCCATCAAATGCTTTCAATGTCGTCGACGATCGTGACAAGGATGGAGACCCTAGAGTTTTCCAGCAACTCATCGACATGATACATGTGGATGCCCGCTCATCAATAATTGTTCTATGAACAGTTTTGTTGAGGGCTTTCACTTGAATGAGGAAAGCTAGTTGAGCTGGCAGCTGAGGGTCGTATCCTTTATGATTAAAAGATACAAGATTGGAATCCATCGGGTCAATCCCACCTATTGCTGATAATAAAGCCTGCTTTTGGGAGGGGTAATTTTGCAGTACCTCAAGAGTTGACATCGCAGAGGGCGATTTGGCTAAATCCTCCACTATATTATAGTGTTGTGCTACTCGGGCACGAGGATTAAATGTCGATTTGTGTACTACTCCCTTTGGTGGTTTTATTGTTAATTCAGGAATGATGGGTGGTACAACTTCGGTTGAAGTTGTTGTTGAACTACTAGGTTTATCATTATCCTTGTTGTTCAACATCTGTGGATTCTCGTAATCTTTACTCCTTGTTGATATGAGAGCGTCATTCAGTTGCTTTGAAACTGACAACATTAGCACCTGGGACGGGGAAGCATTTTCGCTAGCAAGCAGATTTGTCCGTGGGTTTGGAAATGGATCAGTCAATATAGCCGAGGTTTTTGAACTTTTGAAAGATTTTCTAAGTTCTTCTTTATATGGACACTCTTTGGTCTAGTGATCCTCGTCACATATATGACATGAAGTTTTTGGTTTCCCATTCCTAGAAGGGTTTGTAGAAGATTTTCTAGGAGATGAGTCCTCCTGGTTTTTCTTCTTCCCTTGTTTTTTCTTCTTGCCTCCTGGTTGCTTGGGTTCTTTACCTTTGTCTGTCGACACAACATTTACTTCCGAGGCTAGAAGTTCCTCATTTGCATTTTGACTTGAAACTGTGCGGGCATTTTTTGATGTAGCCTTTGCGGTTTTAGTGTTTGTCGCACCTATCACACCATCACCGGCATGAGAGTCTTTGTTTGATTTAGGAGGCGGAGGAACGGAAAATTCTGGTCTAGGAGCATCAGGGATTTTATCGTAGAGCATGCCAGACTGAGTATAGATAAAGTCTAGATATTGTGCACGAGAAATAACTTGCTCTTCAGTGACGACTCCTTCCTTTGCCACATATTTTGTAATAGAGGGTAATAACGACTTAATAAACCATTCAACCAATAGCTGATCAGGAAGATACATTTTTACGATTCTGCGACAGCGTCGTCACTCATGAATATGATCGGATATGTGAGTGGCTGTCATTTTCTTGAAATTGGTAAGTAGCTCAGTTCCTATTCCTGTTTCGTACCTTATAGGTAACTGAAAATGGGTTAAAAAGGTTGTGGCTAGGGTACTGAAGTTATCAAATGAAGCTCTAGGCAGTTCGATATACCACTTTGCTGCCCGACCAGTTAACATGCAATGAAAGAGGCGAAGCCAAATCGAATCATCATTGGGAGCATTTGATGAACACCATAGATGAAAATTCATCACATGATTCGATGGGTCTTCACTCGGATTCCCATTAAATTTAGGAATATCAAACAAAATTTTATGCAGAATCGCCAGCCACCAAGGGGTGTAGGCAATTGGATCGTTCGTTAATCGACTTAGATCCGGTAACTCTAAAGTTGCTACAAAAGGCAATTGTTGATTCAGGCTTGGTTGAGCATACCCAATATAAGGCGGAATTGTTTGAGCCGTCGGTCTTGCATACCAGCGTAATGCATTGGATGTTGGTAACTTTGGTAAGGTTGATGGGCATAACCATTATGATATGGTTGATACGGCTGTCCATTACTTGCAAAGACTTGTTGCTCATATCCTTGGTAAGCCTGCTGGAATTGTGGTTGTTGGTATTGCACCAGCCATGGTTGTGAAGTCATGGGTTTTTGTCCAGTACTGACTATTTGACCAAGATGGGGGTTGGTGTTCCCCGTTTGAACCTGTGCCATTCCACTAGTTGGTGATTGTGGTTGTGTCGTGGGTACAAGAGCTTGTTACATTACAACCTACGAAACTTGAGGTCGGCATACAACTGGTGACGCTTGTGCTTGCAATACTGCCACAATAGTCGGCATAGTGGGGATGTTTGTCATAGGTAAACTTTGTTGTATTGAGCATACAACTCTTGGTTGTTAAGACAGGATTGACACCCAAACGCTAGTTGTGATTCCAGCATAACCCAAATTTTGTTGTGAATTCATGCATGGTTGTCCTTCCGAGGAAGGCAATGAAAGGGTATACAACCCTCCATACAACGGTAATTCAGTACTCAAAGGAATGATTTTCCTTTGGGGACCAGTTTGCCCAAATTGACCTTGTAACGGATCAATTTGTTGAGACTCAACGTAAGAGATTCCAGATACAATTCCGGACGAACAAACGGGAACAGTCCATACTGTCGAGATAACCCTTGGATGGACTCCATCCAACAATTGAAAGCTGGTTGGGACAGATGGCACACTGGCGAACATTGTCGGAATAGCAGAAGGAGCTTCTGCTGTTGCTGTGTCGGGTAACACAGTCCTTGATGTTGACAGTTGTTCAGACATATTAAGCCTATCCAAAAGATTCCTCAGCTATTCTTCAGGAACTTCCAATGGCGGGTGAATATCTTCTAATGAAGAAGGATACATGGCGATCCTAGCTCCAAGTTGCGTTGGAGTGCTAGATGGAGGATCTTCCACAATCTCTTCTATGGCAATCAATCCGGGAGGAAGAGGTAGACCGTCAGGTTCATAAAATATTTCTGGTGTCGAAGAAGATGTAAGTTCTACAGCAACAGACGATTGGGTAGTAACACCTTCCGAATTAGCTGTAGACGCAGCCGGTTCAGGAACAGAAGTGTTAACTGTCACACTAGGATCAGTTGTAATGTCCTTTTGCTGTTGTGTAATTTCTTTTGTCAAGGCAGGGATACCAGAAATGTTTGGAGTAACTGGTGTCTCTGAGGATGTTGGAGTGCTTGCTCCAACCAACCTAGGGGACTTTGATCCGGTTAAACGAGTTCGCTTCGTCCGGAATGGTTTCACTTCTGGAGTTAACGACGGTTGACTCGTAAGTCTCCATGAACGACGAGGTTTTGATTGAATTTCTTCCACGATTGCGGATTACTTGATCAACTCAAAATAAAAGAGAAAAAGTTTTTCGAATTAAATGAATTTTAGACACTTTGACACAACTTGTTTTTTCAATTTTAAAGAGTTGAGAAAAAACAAAAGATGACTCTAGTCGCCTTCGATTTTTATTGAGCCTGAAGTGACAAGTGCTCAGAGGAACTTTTCCTTTAAGGAGTCTGAAAAGGATCAAAATGGACTTCTTCTGGAGATCTAGGCAGAGGGGAATTACCAACCAATCGTGAAACTGCAAAATACTTTTTACGGTACGGCAATCAATCTTCCCGAATGCTGTGTTCAGTGCATTGCAATCGATAGGGCGGCAGACACGGCTTCCTAAGGATAAAGGATGCAGCCTATTGTGGTTTCCCAATATATACTCGACAGTACGTGGGAGCATAAGTCCGTACTGGAACTTGCTGTCTCAGAGTGGAGGAATCACCCAACCAACACTGAAAACAACAGTTACCTGGTTTTACGATGCTAGAATACGTCTCTAGCCTAGACCTCTAGATGTTGTGCGTTAGGTTCCAAAGCGTTGTTAGATTCATTAAATTTATTTTAAGTTGATCTTGCTTAAAAATTTTCCTTTCAGGGTCACCGCATGATGTGTATACAATTCCTAAAATGTATTCTAAGATGATAAACAAATGTTTAATCTTCTTTTGGCAATGAAAATCCTAGCTACTAAGGAAACAAAGTTAAGAATATTTTTGCAAAGAGCACAGAGCACACGCTAAATTCATTGTCCTAAATCAAACCAAGCAGTCAAAATGCAAATGCACATGCATGTATTTGTTTTCAGCCTTCTTAATTTATGAATGATGATAAGAAAGCTATGTGCAAATCTGAATTACTTTTAAAGTGACAATACTCAACAAATTTCTTTTTCAAAATGGAGTGAAGGTAAGAGAGACACTTTGCGATTTTGAAATGAAAATTGCTTTTCGACACTTTAAAAACTACTAATTCAAATTATATGCAATAGTAACTGTATAATCGACTATCAAGAACAATGGGATTGTCTTCTAGAATTGAAAACGACAGCTACAACACTTTCAGATCTAGAAACGACAGTTCGACTATGCTACTTTTTTGCAAAAGGGAACTGAAAATGGCGCACAATACATAAAAACACTTACAGTTCTTTGCACTAAGGAGGCAGAATAATGCAAGAGAAGGGGGTTTTCACAGAGATACACTGACTACAGACAGCAAAACTCCTAAATAGGATTGAAAACAGTGAGAAAAAACCACAGTCTGAAGGTAAAGTTAACCTTCCTTGACCATCTCACCTGTTACACAGTGAAACCAGTATGAAGCGCACCTACTGCACTCGGGAAGTACGATGCATATAGACTGCCTTGAAGGCAGGGTGCGATGGTACCAGTGAGAGACGTTAAACAAGTTTTTACTCAGAATTTGCAATTCAGTTCAGGGATTTAGGCCGAGTAAGTGATGTTTAGTATATGTAAAACACAGGGGTGATCTAAAGAGGTTACTAGAGCCACCACTTAGGGCAATTAGATTGTTTTCAGATTGATTGTTTAATTCATAAACAAAACCTGGAGATAGACTGAAGCATCATTGATCTACTTTGCATTTGTATAACAAATGCAGTTCGAAGGCTAGCTGGCTTGGCTTCAGGCTCCGTCTGTAAGTTTATAAAAGAAACAAAGATAGATAGGCTAACAAACAATCCAGTCGCTCCCCAGTGGAGTCACCATTTTGCTACCGGTAATAGTGTCCACTCGGATGCTGCTATTCCCACTAAGATGGGTGGCTATCTTAGAAACAAACAAGTAAAGTCTACTTTTACTTTCCTTTATGAAAATAGATAGGAGTGGGACGAAGGAGACCAACCTTAGTCTTGTGCTTGATTTCCTCTGCTTCCTGATGGAGCCTTGTCGCTTCTGCTTTGTCTGCCCAGCTTCAAAGAGCACCTGTGGGATCACAGCGACAAACTACTATCGAAGAACAAAGATCTATATTTATAAATAACACAGGACCAGATGTGTGTTAACCATACAAATGCATATATAATGAAACGTACAAGAATATGGAGGAAAACTTGAATAGCTTTATTAAGATGAAAAGTAGCAAGAGGATTATAACCATATGTTCTGACCCAGCATCATCCTCCAGCAAGAAGGCCTCTCTTCACCTCAAGTAAAGCTTAGATCACCCAACACTATGAAATTACACCAGAAAACCAACAACACTTCTCTATAAGATACAAAATCCCAGCCTTTGGATCTTTGTGATGAGGGATCCATATATAGATGATTATAGGGGGGTGAGTCAGCTTCTGGGGTCTTGATTAGTGTCCTCTCTGATAGTTCCTACTTTCACTTGGAGAATGATGATCTCTTACTCATCCCTGGTCGAAAACAGAGAGGCAAGTGTCAGAGGGGAAGATTCCATGATCTTCCACCTCGCATTTTGTCCTGCCATTTTTCCATTCCCGACCATCGCACCCTACATAGGAGCCATTCAGTATGCATCGCACCCTATACACTGGGAAGGTGATATGCATCGCACCCTCTGCATTGGGGTTTCAGTATGGTCCAGTTTTGACCATTTATGAGCAGTTTTCAGTTGGAGAACTTCTGGGAGATGATGTAATCAGTTGACCTTGTTCCTTTAGGTCATGAAGCAACACTTTTAGGGACATAGGAGCCCTCAGTTTATGGACATTTATGATTGGGGTTGAAGTGCCCAAAAATGTCTATAACACAACTACCTTCTGGAAAACCTTTCATGGGAAAAAAAGGATGTGTGGTGTTAGATTAAAATATAGTTAAATTAACTTAGTTTAAAAATAGTTAAATTAAAATATATATTAAGAGAGTGGTGGAAAACTGGGTCTACCTAGCCAAATGTGAGACAAATATCACCTAGTTTGTGACTAAGGGAGCTTGAAGTACTCCAACGAATACATGGTTTTGACTTAATCTTACCAACTTCAAGAGAATGTCTATATATGGTTTTATTATATTAAATAATTAGATAAATTTTGTTTGGAGAGTGGTTAAATAAAGTTTAAATGTTAACTAATTGAATGCGTTGGATTTAAAAACTATTCTATAATGCTATTCCATATTACACATTGATCAAGGCTAGGTTATGATGTACGCACTAGATTATAATTCAAATCAATGGAATAAGGCTCTCGTTTCAAATTCTAGATGATCGTTATGATATATTTAATGATAAGTTAATGATCGTTATGATATATTTGTTGTTTATCCATTCTATAAAATGACTATTCTTCAATTTGATAAGTTATTTAACCTATTAGTTAGAATGACATTTTAGAGATAATGGTTATCAATTAACTCTTTATGTGGTGATTTTAGTATGGCTAGAATGACATTATTAGAGATAATGGTCATCAATTAACTCTTTATGTGGTGATTTTGGAATGGTAATCAATGGTCTATAATATTGTTTGCTAAGGATGCTTTTTAGGATGGGCATTGATCATGTTAGCTATATTAATTAAATCCATAGACAACCATTGATGGTTGGGTATAATGCAAGTGAAACATCTCCCATGAAGGCTATTGAAAATGCTAGCACTTAGATAACATTGAATGTAATTTTTTTTATATTTTTTACAATACATTGGTATCTAGTTGTGCAAGTCAAGGTCAAATTGTCACTAGTGAATTTTGCCTAAAATCAAATAAAAATTAATTGAAATATCTTTAAATTATTATGCATTCAAAAACACATTATTAAAAATATATATATCATAATTTTGTTAAAAATTATCACCTAAAATTAATAAGGTAATTGTGTCTTTATCACATAAAACATTACAACCTCAATATTTTCTTGATTTATTAGTTCGTTTATTGTGTTTGATAAAAATATCTACTTGAGTGTTCGTTTCACTTGTGTAGAACATATGCTTTTTGTTCATATTTATTATATTCATATATATTTGTGACTCCCTTATTTACTTTTATCAACCCAGTAGTTCTTAACAAACTTGGAAGCGACGGTGCTGTATGCACAAGTACTAGGTCTTGCCGCAACTGTCACTTGGTCAGCTGGCACAAGTCCACTAGGAGCTTAAGCCAACTTCTATGAGCTCTTAGAAGAAGCCTTTTAACTGATGGATGAAAGCTAACTCAAAGGAGGTTAATCTACTTGCAGAAAGAAGCGAAAATCGGAAAGCAAATGCAAACCCTAGCAAACCCTAATTTTACCAGCTAGCCCTACTCATGCAAGAAAAATGATGAAAGCTACAGAAAGGAATGCCATTGACTTTTAGAAAGGTAAAATGCATGTGACTAAGCTACTTCTGAAGTGAAATCTGAAAAGAAACATCTTTTTGTATTTTTGAGTAAGTTGGCAGAATGATCATGCATGTGCTTTCACTGTTTTTGACTGTGCAGAGGTGGATCAGTGAGAGAAAATGCTTGCAGGAGGTTGGGAAGGTTAGAAGAGGGCCTAAGGGGTCCCTAGCACCCTTATAGAGAGTTTCACAAAGTTTGACTATCAAGAAACCGCTTTCGTGAGCTTCTATAGGAAGTCTGCAGGGGTTCTACAGGATGTTTTGGAATTTCTACAGGATGTTCTGTAATTTCTACAGGATGTTCCGAAAATGGGTTTTAGAGGGTTAATGGGTGAAGAAAGGTGGAGAAGTGGGTATGGAGGTTGGATAAGGGTGTGAGAAGGTCCAGGTTTTGGTGGATGGAGCTGAGGAGTGATAAGGACGGGTTGGATTTGTTCAAGGAGAGATAAGGCAATGCTACACAATAATATGGAAAGTAGGTCAACGTGAGGGAACATGGCAAAGGTAAAGCAAGGATTTGAAATGGAGGATGAAGTAGGTAGGTTGGATGGATTATGGGCAGATGGAGAAGTATGATAGGCGCTCTGCAAGTTATTTTTTAAACTGAACAAACAAACACTTAGAAAACCTATGACCTAGTTACTTCACTCTAATCTGACCTAAGTAACAGCAAAAGGAAATGAACAAAAGTTTATTCGAAATGAAATCAGATGAAATATCTATGAAACTAAGCAATCATAAACCTAAGCATGCAATCAAAACTGATATCAAGCTCAACAACTAAGAATCCAACACTACTAATTGCATGGCGAAGCAAGGACAGTGTTTTTGTTGGTAGCAAGGTCACCTTTGTCCCATCTCACGATCCCACTGAGGGAGAGGTGAGATTAGAGGTGCTTAATGGCCTTTTTCTGAAGATATTCCCTGTGATTAACCTAAGCCTTTTTAATCATCAACAACAATCTAAATAACAAAACAATATTTAAATCTAAATAGCAGATTTTATTCTAAGAATGCAACAAAGACACATAAAGGTAAACAAAGGAGGTACTGGGCACTTGAGATGGGCCAAACCCCAAGAGCTACAGCCTCCTAAGAGAGATTATAGCTGGTGCAAATATGGATTCATCTTTATTGGTCAAAAGAATAGTTACATTCCAAAAACTGTCCACAAGGAAAACTTGAAAATGTGCTGAAATGCAGAGCTAAACTACTGCCTAAAAAATAACTAAAAACCAAACTACAAACTAGCTAACTTCTGCCTACAAAGTGACTAACTACTAGCTAACCAAAATGAGGCCCTAAGCCCTCTTATTTATACAAATTGAGGACCCCAACAGTCCTCCTAAACTTTAGGGACTCGATTGCCCAAAACTTGCAGTTAACAGCAGTTCTACTTGACTTGCGCAGCTGCCCTTGTGATAATCGATTTGGTGGCCCTTGAACTCCAAGCTGATGGTGGAGAATTCTAGGAAAGGGCCCATAAATGACGGGGACACCTTCCTAAAAATCCTCTCCCTTGTTTTTCCACGAATTTCACTGCCAAGTGCTCATTAAAACCTTTGATTTTGGCTGAAAATTGACCAAAACATTGCAGAAAGTATCCATTAGACTTGTTGGCATAATGACTAACCCAATTCACTCTATTAGCATAAATATAATAAAAAAATGCAATAAACTATTAATTCGAATTAGGAGGTTGAATGAGCCCATATAATTATCCATTTTTGGGGCTTATCATCACCCCCCTACTGAAAGCGTTGCTCATCCTCTGAGCAACTAATCTATCTCCTCCTCTTTTATGGCCTTGGTGGCCACCCTGTCATGCCAAGCTCATGAAGTGATGTCCTCTTGTCAGTCATGAAACCATGCTTTTGTCTCTGCTTCTTCCCACTGCCTGTGCTCCTTTTCCTAGAGAATTCTCAGCTTCCTATAGAACTGTCTTAGCATCCTGTAGAGAGGCCTTTGTGTCCAACATTTTCATTCTTTCTCTCCAAGTGGATGTCTTTGGGCTTCCCCGTTCTTAGGTGATGGATGCCTTTGAGGGAGACTTTTTCTTTTGTGTAGCTGAGGTGTCTACAATTGTAATTGGCTCTTTTGACTGTGGTTGGGGTCTGCCAGTTTTTACCCGCATGCTCCTTCTTGCCTTAAAATACATGGGAGGCTCCCTCTTTCACTTCCCTTTCTAATTTGGAGATGTTCTTAGGGTGGCCAGCACAGCCACTGCCTCCCTGGCTAAAATCTCAGGCGATTTTTCCTTCTGTTGCCCTGTTTCTAGACTTCTTGTAGAAATTCCTGTGCTGACTCTTTTTTGGCTTCCTATAGAAACGGTTTTCATGCTTCCTGTAGAAACTGTTTCAACTGTTTTGGTCTGCTTGGCTGGATGTGGCTCTTCCTCCTTTTTTCCATCTTCTTTTGTCTTCTCTGCCTTTGTTAGCTTGCTTCCTCACGCTTTGTTTTGGATTTTTTCTCATCTTGTTTAGCTTCTGCCTTATCTACTGTAGTCTTTTTCTTTTCCATTCTTCCTTTGTTTTGCCCTCTGCTTGAATGATTTGTGCTCCCTCATCATTGGTTTTTTTCACATTCTTTAGGCTTGATTCTTCCCTAGAATTGCATCACTTCTTTTGCATAAACATGCAACAAATAAAACTGTTTGTTTTCTTCTCTTCTTGAAGCTAAAAATTTTGCAAAAAACCCGTGTTTTCTTCTAGAAAGATAGCTCATTGTCCCTCTTGTAAAATTGTTATTGCTCCTAGAATTTTCATGTTTTTCACAACAACAACTTCCAATTTTTTTCTCTCTTCAAACTCTTCCAACCTGAATTTGCTTCTTAGTTTTTGAAAAGAAATCAATTTTTTTGATAGATCAGAGAACAAATAACATACTTTTTTTCTTCTAGAAAGTGGACAGTCTTGCAAATTCATTCTTTCACACAGGCTTAGTTCCTATGGTTGCATCTCTCTTTTCAGAAGAAAGTGAGAAAGAAGAAGCTAGACTTCAAATGCAGAGGGAAAAAAGAACTGTGTAGAACTCTGAAAATATGCAAGCAGACTTTTCACCTTTTTTCAATGTGTAGACAGACTTTTCCTCTCATTTTTTTAATTTAGTTTCGTGTTCAATTCACTATTTTGCACCAAAAAATCATGCACAACGAAGTTTCCCCGATCCTACCTCGTTTGGAGCTTGAAATTCGCTGAAAATCCCAGGTTTTCTTTCTGCATGGTTGTTTTTTGCGTTTCCTGTAGAAGACTTCTTGTAGAACGAAACTGCGCTTCCTGTAGAGCCCGATAGGCGGGAATGTTTTTTTAAAAAACGGCAGAAATCTCGAGAAATCAGGCAGGAATCTTGCAGAGGACCATTGGTTAACTGATTTGGACATGGTGGACACGTGCTCCAGTTGTGACCATAGTTGAATAGAGGGTGGTGAGAGTCAGCCGAGCATTTTTGTAATTGCTGCGTCATTTGTGGTGAGGGAGTAAAGTGGCTAGGTGTACGTGGCCACATGCAGATGGTAGTGTTGTTCATGAACTACGTGTTTTCCCCCTGTAATCACTGCCATCAATTGCACTGAAGTTTAAACGACCAACACTCCCTGTTGTTTTAATTTTCACATGAGTCGATTGTCCACGTAGACTGCATGACTTCCAGCTGAGCGCTAGAGAAGGAAATGTCGGGTTAACCTTGTTAGATTCATGGCTTAATCCCACCATTCCATTCGTTCATGCAGTTCTTCAATTAGATTCATGCAATAGAGGAACAAGTTTTAGTCACATACCTGGAAGTCGAATGGTTGTTGTGAGGTGTTGTGGCCTTTCATTTGCTGTATGCACTGGTTTCTGTGGTTGCATGGTGGCTTGGTTGTTGATTTATGGCTATTTTTTCTTGTGCAAGTATCTTCTGGCCAGATCCACACTGCAGGAGCTGGCTTCCACGTTCAGATCTGCACCGTCAAGCTGCTGATGTTGAATTTTCACAGGCCAAAAACTTGTTTTTGCCATTGCTCCCGAACGATAGACCGGATCGATCTGAAACTTGCTGAGCATGTTCCTATCATCATTATGCACCTCACATAGAAAAATCACGATCAATGGATGCACAGATTTCACGAAAAACGGGAAATGGCTGAAGATTACAGAGATCAATTTCTTAGAAACCGTGCATCGGAATTGGTTGAAACTACTTGGGTAGGTTAATGTCACCAATATGCATCTCCCCATGAAACAGGTTTTGAAATGGATGCATGGATATGGAGAAAATGCAAAAATGGCTGAAGGTGATGGAGGATGATTTCTTGGAAATCGTGAATCGGAATTGGCTAAAATTGCTCGGGCATGTTTCCATCATCCCTAGACAACTCCTCGTGTAACAGTTTTGCAAATGGATGCACGGTTTTCAAGTTAGGGCAAAAACAAATTTCAACACCATGTATTTTTGCTTCCAAGGATTCTGTAGTTTTTTGCATGGTAAGAAAAAATGAGCTTCGACTGTGATGCAGGAATGGAAATGATGGAGGAGGAGTTTCAAAAAGGTAGGAGGACTGATGAACCCTTTAGGAAGCTATCATACTCGCCAAATTGCCTTTTTGCAATCCATTTCTAGCTTCCTGTAGAAATCCTGTAATTTCTACAGGAATTTCCTGTAGAACATGCAATTTTTAGGAAAGAAGCACAATGAGATGGAAAAAATGATAGAGAAGGGTGAGGGATGGAAACATGGATGCTTGCAGGCCTCATGGACATATTCCTAGCCTTTTGGTCTTCTTCGGAGATTGATTTTGGCTTGTTTGTAGGCTTCCTGTAGAAGACACAGAACTTCCTGTAGAAAACACAGAACTTCTTGTAGAAGGCACATAACTTCCTCTGTCTTTGTTTTGAGCGATCCTCCTGACCTGCAATGTCCTTCTTGCAACTTGTAATTATTCAATGGAAATTAGGTTTACTTTTTTTTTTTTCTCTTTTCTTCTTTTTTTTTTCTATTTTTTTTTAAAACAACTAGGGTGCCTCATGGAGGTTTTCACTCTAATTTCTTGCCCTTGGCGCCTCCAAGGGAGGTTTTCACCCAAGGATCTTATTCTTTTTCTTTTCTCTTTTTTTCCAACCCATTGACCGCCTCATGGAGGTTTTCAATCAATGAGCCAATCTAAGGCGTCTCTGAGGAGGTTTTCACCCTAGATTTTTCCTCTTATTTCCATTTTTTTTTTTTTTAAACCTACCCTACTTGAAAAACAAAATCGTTCTCAAGTATAAGAATACTTCCAATGGAGCCATGTGCACATCGAGATTAGAGACAGAATGATGTGGAGGCTTGAAATGCATGCTTTGACAACTATTCGGATTTCAGAGACCAAATGATTTGACTTTGAAGGGATCAAACATAGCTGAAGAAGAGAGTACTGCTGCAACTTAGTGATCGTCTGAAACCATATCTCAATATAGCTCTGATATCCTTGGTCCTTTTGCTGATTTGGATCATTCTCCATATCTTCTTCTATCATGACCTTCACATCTTCCTCTTTTTGCTGAGTTTTCTCTTGAGTACATGGAGGATTTGATGGTAACCATGAGGGAGCTCTCTCGATCTCTGATTCTGATGTCTCCTCTTCATCAAGTGCAGCCCATGGTTCTTTAATCTCCTCATTTGAATCTTCTTTTGTTGGATGTGGTCCTTCAATGCTATCAATATAATCTCTTTCTGGCAATACTCTTCCTGAGCTATGGTGAAGATCATTGAGCTCAAGAGGAGTCATTTGGACATGTTGTGCTTCAACTATGCAATTGGGTTGAGCTACTCCATTGTATGGTTTTGGAAATGGTGGTACGGGTAGTTGAGTGGGGTGTATATTTGAGATGGATGCGGATGGGGTTGTGGTTGCGCAGGCATTTGGGGCGGCCTTGGTGGAGCAGGAGGCGATGGTTGTGGTTGAGCATAAGAGTGAAATGAATGAGCAGCTGGTTGGGCATAATATGGATATGTGGAGGACCAAGGAGGAGGTGTGAACCAGGAAAGATGAGCAGGGGGACCCCAAGAAGGCATGGAAGTGGCTTGATAGGGGTCGTAATAGGTCTCGGATGTCCCTTGCATTCCATGCTGGTAGGTTATGGGTCCATGTGACCTCCTTTGGTTCATGAAATAGAGTGGTTTAGTGACTTCTTTGGCCCTTTGATATGCAGCTTTAAGTCCGGGCAAGGAAGGGCACTGATTCGTAGGATGGTATTCTTCACAGACAAAACACACTTCTATGGTGTGCAATGGATATTCATTCCTTGGATGCTTTCTAGTGCACCTAGGACAAAAGATGGCCGAAGTCCTTTTGGATTCCTCTTGCTTCCTTTGGATCTGCAAGGTATCTAGTTGCATGGTAAGAAACTGCCTCATATCACTCTTGAAATCTTCCATCAAATTTTCACATTCACCTCTAAAGATTGAGTTGGAAGAAAAGGTACTGCTCCCAACATTTCTGTTTGCAGCCATTTGCTCCAGAGGAATGTTTTCTTCTTCTTCTCCCCTAGAGGTTCTTCAAATATGTGTTGTTGTCCACGTAGGGGTTCTTTAATCACAACCATCGAAGAAGAGAGAAGGTTGGCTGTGTGAAGCAGTGGGGGTGTTGTGCAACCATTTTTCTAACTTATCTCTACTCCTACAAGGCATGAAAGAAAATCTTTTTGGTTGATTTTTGTTTGTTTTTTTTTTTTTACTTGTACCTGCAAAACTAAAATAGATTGAACTGCAACTAACTATCTTGTTGAAATGAAAATGTAGAATTGAAAGGAAAGCAGGAAAGGACTAATCTATTTCGCTGAAATGAAATTGCAGTAATGAAATGCTAAGCTACGCTTACGGAATTGAAATGCTAATCTACGCTTGCAGAATTGAAATGCTAATCTACGTTTGCAAAATTGAAATTGCGAAATTGAAATGCTAATCTATGAAAGAAGAAAATGTCTACTCTACTTTTGCGGAATGAAATTGCAGAATGGAAATGAAATAAACTACTTAGCAGAAGGTTGTAGTAGAAAATAGAAGAAAAACGGAAATCACCAATACTCTGACGCTTCCCTGGCAACGACACCAAAAAGAATGGTGGGCCCCAATATTGCTGCAATAATGTTGCAACTCTTGGGACTCCTTTAATTTTATCAACTCGGTAGTTCGTAACAAACTTGGAAGCGACGGTGTTGTATGCACAAGTACTAGCTCTTGCCGCAAATGTCACTTGGTTAGCTAACACAAGTCCACTAGGAGCTTAAGCCAACTTGTATGAGCTCTGAGAAGAAGCTTTTTAACTGATGGATGGAAGCTAACTCAAAGAAAGCTAATCTACT
Organism: Pinus taeda; assembly: GCA_000404065.3. NCBI lineage: Eukaryota > Viridiplantae > Streptophyta > Pinopsida > Pinales > Pinaceae > Pinus > Pinus taeda. The sequence continues at coordinate 98,807 of APFE030102331.1, read as the reverse complement.
TGCAGAAAGAAACTGAAAAGCTGAAAGGAAATGCAAACCCTAATTTTACCAGCTAGCCCTACTGAAGCAAAAAAGAGGATGAAAGCTATTGAAAGAGATGCCATTGACTTCTAGGAAAGTAAAATGCATGTGTCTAAGTTATCACTATCTGAAGAAAACATCTTTTTGTATTTTTGATTAAGCTGTCAGATTTATCATGCATGTGCTTTCACTGTTTTTTACTGTGCAGAGGTGGATTGGTGAGAGAAAATGCTTGCAGGAGGTTGGGAAGGTTCACAAAGTTTGGCTATCAAGAAACCGCTTTCATGAGCTTCTACAGGAAGTCTGCAGGGGTTCTACAGGATGTTCTCGAATTTCTACAGGATGTCTGTAATTTTCTACAGGATGTTCAGAAATGGGATTTTGGAGGATGGATGGAGGGAGAAAGATGAAGGAGTGGGTATGGAGGTGAGATAATGGTGTGAGGAGGTCCAGGCCTTGGGGGATGGAGCTGAAGAGTGGCGAGGATGGTTGGATTTGTTCAAGGTGGAGTGGAGCAATGTTGCACAAAAATATGGGAATTAGGTCAAAGCGAGCAAATGGAAAACATGAGGCAAGAATCCGGGTTGGAGGATTAAGTAGATGGGATTGATGGAGTACAGGTGGATGGAGAGGTATTACAGGCGCTCTGCAAGTTATTTTTCGAATTTGACAAATGAAGACTTGGAAAATCAAGAACCTAATTACTTTGACCTAATCTGACCTAGATAACAGCAAAGGAAATGAACAAAAGTCTATTTGCAGCGAAATCATATGAAGTAACTATACAACTGAGCAATCATGAACCTAAGCATGCAACCATAACTGATATCAACTTCGACAAATGAAAATCTAACACTAATAATTGCATGGTGGAGCAAAGGCAATGTTTTTGGTGGCAGCAAGGTCACCTTTGTCCCAACTCACGATCCCATTGAGGGAGAGGTGAGATCAGAGGTGCTTGATGGCCCTTTTCTGAAGATCTTCTCTATTATTAACCTATCAAATCAACATGAACATAAAAAGCCTTTTTTAATCATCAAAAGCAACCTAAATAACATAACAAGACTCAAATCTAAATAGCAAATTTTAGTCTAAGAATGCAGCAAAAACACATAAAGGTAAACAAAGGAGGTACTGGGCACTTGAGATGGGCCCAACCCCAAGAGCTACAGCCTCCTAAGAGAGATTAGAGCTGGTGCAAAGCTGGATTCATCTTTATTGATCAAAAGAATAGTTACATTCCAAAACCATCCACAAGGAAAAGCTTGGAAATGTGTTGAAATGTAGAGCTAAACTACTGCCTAAAAAATGACTAAAATCGAACTACAAACTAGCTAACTTCTTCCTACCAAGTGACTAACTGAAATGATGCCCTAAGTCCTCTTATTTATAAAAATTGAGGACTCCAACAGTCCTCCTAAACTTTAGGGACTCGGCTGCCCAAAACTTGCAGTTAAGAGCAGTCCTACTTGACTTGCTTGGCTGCCCATGTGATAATCGATTTGGTGGCCCTTGAACTCTGAGCTGATGGTGGAGAATTCGAGATAAGGGCCCATAAATGAAGGGGACACCTTCCTAAAAATCCTCTCCACGAATTTGGCTGCCAAGTGCTCATTTAAACCTTTGATTTTGTCTTCAAATTGACCAAAAAGACTGCATAAAGCACACATTAGACTTGTTGGCATAATGACTAACCCAATTCACTCTATTAGCATAAATATAATAAAAAAAAATGCAATAAACTAATGAGAATGGTGGATTAAGTCGAATTAGGAGGCTGAATGAGCCCATATAATTATCCATTTTTGGGGCTCATCATCACCCCTACTGAAAGTGTTTCTCATCCTCTGAGAATCTAATCTATCTCTTCATCTTTGATGGCCCTGGTGGCCTCCCTGTCATGCCAAGCTTCTGAAGTGATGTCCTCTTCTCGGTCATGAAACCATGCTTTTCTCCCTACTTCTTCCCACTACCTGTGCTCCTTTTCTTGTAACATATTTGTTAAAGCCTCAACCTCAGCCTACAACGTGTCCTCTCTTTGCTATTCATCAGATGTTTCCTTGTCTTTCCTTCTTCCTGTGATTGTTTGGCCACCTTTTCCTCCAATCTCTCGGTCTCTCTTAGCTTAGCCCGAGTTTCCTGTAGAGAATTCTTAGCTTCCTGTAGAACTATCTCAGCTTCCTGTAGAACTGTCTTTGAGTCCATCATCTTAATTCTCCCTCTCTAGGTGAAGGCTTTTGGCTTCCTCATTCATAGATGATGGATCTCTTTGAATGAGACTCCTTTTGTTTAGTTGCTGTGTCCTTAATAACAATTGGCTCCTTTGGCTGTGGTTGGGGTTTGCCAGCTTTTATCCGCATGCTTCTTCTTGCCTTAAAGTACATGGAAGGCTCCCTTTTTCACTTTCCTTTTTACTGTGGAGATGTGCTTAAGGTAGCCAACATAGCTGTTGCCTCTCTGGCCAAAATCTCAGGTGATTTCTCCTTTTTCTGCTCTGTTTCCATGCTTCCTATAGAAACTGTTTCAATTGGTTTCATGCTTCCTGTAGAAACTGTTTTCATGCTTCCTGTAGAGACTGTTTCGGTCTGTTTGGCTGGATGTGTCTTTCTTTTTTATCTGAGTGGTTTCCTTGGTTGTGCCCTCCTTTGTTTGGACTTTTGCAGTCCTCTCTGCTCTATTCTGCAATCGTTTTTTCCAGGGTGTTTGTGCCATTGTTCCTCCCACAGTTTTAGGCCTCAGCAATTTGGCCTTTGCTCCTTTTCCTCTCTGTTCTTGCCTTGCCTGAATGTCTTGCGTTTCTTCATCATTGGTTTCCTCATCTTTTTCAATGTGTTCTTCTTCCTTGCCATCCTTTATTTTTCTTCAACACCTCCACTAACTCATCGACATTAGTTCTTTGAGTATCTAGCCTTGTCCTCCCACTCTCGCTTTTATTTGGCTTCTTGTATTTCTCTTGATCATGTAAAAGATCCCACCTGTTCATTGTATGACTGTACTATGACAAGACACAAACTTATGTTCCTAGTCGGTTAATTACATGCCTTGAATGGTCCAATCCTACGACTGATTTCCACCTTACACTTATTTCATCTCATTAGTCTTATGGTCAATTTTAAATCGCATCAATGTTTGCTAAACATTCATTTGTACAAATTTGGGCACCTTAAATTAATCCTTCTAGCTGTAGCCAGTTGTTAGCTGCCAAGCCTCATCCATCACAGTAAACAAATTTTGCATTCCCAGCCCGATCACTTTTAGAAGCACTCTCAAAGTATTGTTTCCCTGTTCTCGATTTGGACAGTTCCAAACTAGCTTGGATCTGTGACAGAATCTTCTGTCTCTCCTTTGATGTGAGACTCTAATTCCATTCTCCAAGTCCCCCACCAACTTTAAGATTTCCATCCCTTTACAATCCTAGATCACGTGCATCAAATTCTGATATGACACCTTACTCTGTTTTAACAATTATGTTCATGCTTGCAAAAGACCCTGACCAAGTTTGTTCTTCTGTTCTCTTTTCCAGAAAACCTTCTTAATACCTGCAAAAGTCCATGTCCAAGTTTATTCTTTTGTTCTTTTCTTTTTTGGTAGAAAGAGATCTCAAGGACATTAAAAATTCTTCATCTATCTGGTTATGAGAGGAAGAGTTTTGCTTCTACAGCCAGAGGACAGAGACCAAGTTTTCTTCTTAGGACACATTCAGATATGCAAATTTTAAAATATTCATCCACATGCTGGCTCTCATAGCTACATATGCCTTCCTTACAAGAGAATTTTAGACCGGAAACGTGGAAAGGAATTTTGATGCAGAAAAACTAAGAAATTCTGTGCAACACACAATCACACTGCTATTTTTTACTTACAGGTAGACTTGTCTCTAATTCTCCTACTCTAGACAGTTCAATTCACCACCTTTCAAAATATATCATGCATGGAAGAGTGTTTTCGAGCCTACCTTTCTCGGAACTCCAAATTTGACGAAGGAAAGCTGAGGTTTTGTCTGTTCCATATGGCTGTGACGTACTTCCAGTAGAAGACCCTCCCCGTTTCCTGTAGAATGCCCTTGTGCTTCTGAGTGAGCCCAATACGCTGGAGAATTTTGAAACAGGTCGAAAAGCTTGGTGGAGGATGATAGGTTAACAGATTGTGGGAGCAAAGGACACATACTTCAACTAAGAATGTTGCAAGTGCAAATTAATCAGCATACTTCTGCCTGAGTTGTTAGCCTTCGTTGTGACAGCGAGTTCTTAAATGTGGCGTTAATGATACTACAAACCATTTGCGGTGTTGTCCATCCGTCAGCGTCATGTTAGCTTCGTGAATTGTGCACTTCAGTCTCTAATCCAACTCCCAAGAGGTCTCGCCTGGTAGCATTGTGATTTCCATGAACCCAATGATCGACTGTGCCTCTAACTTCGGCTTACTAAATTCTTTGTTTAGCGCAGTTTGGATATGCGTGACCCTCACATTCGGATTATCATTGGAATGCTTAATGTACCAAGTCAGTGCACGATCCTGCAGAGCACTGACCAACATTGCTTTCTATATATTTTCATCCGTGACTCCCTACGCTGTAGCTTTTATTACAAACCAAAACTGGTCTGGATATTCGTTTCCCACTCCCTTGAACACTGGCAACTTTATCGTGCTCGCCATATTGACTCGGAGTGGTAGCGGAGGTGGTATGGGCAAAGATGGGGGTGAAGACGGTGAAAATAGCGGCAGTGTCAGTGGGGGTGGTATGCGTGGAATCCTTTGCCTTATCAAATTGATCGCACTTCTTGGTGATACCCACGCAAGCTCTTCCTCGCGTCCTCACAGAGGTGAAATCAAGGGGCTAGTTTCTAGTTTCGCACTACCTTCATTTCTATAGATTCTCCTACTTCGTGTAGCCCCAAACATCAATTTATTTGCATAACCCACTTTTCACACAGTAGCATTTTAATCCAAGTGTTCAAATATTTAACGTACTTACGTTGTGCTCCTTTAAGGAAGTGTTGTTCTGCCTCGCTATAGCTGACGTAAGTATCTACCACAAAACTTGGTGATGAATCATCTTATAATTTGATCAAGCCAGTGATCAACAGCGCACACAATCTTATCCTCCAATGCTTCCAATCTGCGCACCAATTCTGGAGTGCACACGATAGGTCTGTCGAGCTTACACCTTCCTTGGCTATCTACTAGCTTCACGATCCACTCGTATAGCTAAGTAGGGAAAGATGCGAAGAAAATTTCGTGGATCTCTATGTATAAATAGTAGTCTAACCACTCTTATTTTGATAGTCAGGGATTCCTGTTCTCCTACGCCGCGAACTCATGAATCTTCCTATCCAACCAATCCTCAATTCTTTTCTTAGTTGGATTCTAGTGATACGACATCAGACATCTCTATGCAGATCCTAGTCCCTGCAACGGAACCATTTGTTGGCTTGTTGGGGTCTAACCCAGGTTCAAAGTTAATTAGCCAAACAAATCCTTGTACTACTAGCCCTTTCGGCAAGAGTCCGCGGAGTGCGGACTGAGGTCTCACCTGAAGTAGTATGGGGGGGTGCTGGAACAAGGTTTCCGTGCCCTTGAGATGTCTGAGGGGTTGATTTTTCCAACTACTAGTCCTTGTGCGTAGGTTGCTTCGCGCACTTCCCTAGCCTTCGTACCCTGATAGATTCACCTTCGCGTAGCCCTAACCAGGGGCTATGGGGCTTCCACACTGTTGGAGCAGTGTTCTGCACTATTTCCCTAAATCACACCTGAGATCTTACTTTCCCTTTTAGACCAGTTAGTTATCTTTGCATAAGTAGAAGCCTTGTGTTATATTTACTAATTCTTCCCACGGTTACAAACTCGACCTGCCCTATGCACTCAGCTGCAGGGGTCCATGCACTCAGCTATAGACTACTAGGCGTCTGCGCACACAGCTATAGAGCGTTCTCCTACTCTACGACCCAACACACAATTTACACTTCGATTCAAGCTCTTAGACTCATCATGCTTCTTTTTTATTTCTTAACTAACTCTGTTATCTTCTACACTTAGAGCCTCACTCTATTTATACAACCCCATGGTCTGCAGACCATGGGTAGGTCTATCAAGCCAACATTACATTACGAAAACAAGGGCGGACAACCCTGTGACTCTATTATGACTTCGCGTTGCGCGCCCACAAATCGTGGAGTCTTTACAAAGGACTTGGTCAAAACATGGGCTTTAAGCCCCAAAACATGCCTTGGGGGGATTCCATGCCCAACAACACTCAAGGTAGGTGACTATGGAATTTAATGTTACAAATAAGAGAAAACATGATTCCAATCAAGGAAAATACTAAGAAAGACCATGAGAAAAGTATTTCCATATAAAGAGACATCAACCATGGTATTTTATTAATTCCTTTTCACTTTTTCCTTTTCCATTATAGTCTCATGGCCTCTTATAGGGCTAGGGATTGCATTGGAAATCAAGGTGAAAAAATATTCTTATAGGGTGAAGGCTTGCATTGGAGATTAGGATAAAAATAAAATGAACAGTAGGAAATAAATACTTGGTTACATATCATTTAATGTTTTGTATGTTGGGGTGTGAATCATTGGATCTAAAAATAATTAAATGTGATGAAGCACATCACATGTATATATTAAAATGCTCCGTAGTTCTTATTGCTCCCCAAAGCCAAAGACATTTGCATGGTAAAATTTCTTTCATAGTCAAATTATAATTTTGTAGTGCAAAGGTTAAAATTATCCCTTATTTATTAACAATTAACTTTAAGGGAATGCCTACAAAAATTATTATTGAAAATATAATTGTTTTTGAATTTAAGATGCCGAAAATTCCATAGTAGTCATTTTTAAATGTTAATGTTTCAAGGCAACGCACTGAGCGTTTGCCTGCTGAATCTCCTGTACCCTTTGTTCCGAGACCGCGGTGTCAGAACTTCTTCCTTGGACCTGTTCCTGCGTCCCCTGCATTTGTGCAAGCTTTCCTTCAATTTCTGTTGTGATAGTGAAGGCCTCGTCAATCCAAGGCTAAGCACGCACCTCCAGGACTGCTTCTTTGTGTTGTGCTACATCCACTTGTTCTTTCAGAACTTTGGCCTGTTGCATTCGGGCAAGCCTCTGAGTGAGGGCGACCATCTACGCAGTCCCTTTGACATTGCCATACTTCTACTGGAGCTCATGTGCTTCTGTCTCTAAGTGTTGGATGTTTGGGTCCTCCTATAGATCATGAGGACCTCAAATGACTCCTCCAACATTCTAGTGTAGTCCCTTACTACATTGTCGATCTCTTCCAGCCCTGATGCAATAACGCTGGTGCACTGTTATCTTACTTCTGGAGGGGTGGACAGTTGTGCCTTCAACCACAGCTCTACTATCGGAAGGTTCAGCTCCCGCTGAACCTTAGTCATTTATTCCCACGCCTCACGCACCGTTGTTGCTGGTCGGTGGATGCGCGCCTCTTCTGGTGCGTCTGCTGGGATGGCCAACTTGGGGACCATCTGATAGGCTTCTTCCAATACCTGTACCATCTACCTGTTCTGTGACACCACTTCGTCGCACTGCAAGCTCAACTGCTCCATGTTGATCTTTTGTTCGCTCAACACTTGCAATGCGTGGCTCTCCCTAGCCCGCAGTTCTGCAGTAACCCCATCCTGCAGAGCGTATAGTGTCTCCCGTGGGAGTGCAGCCATGTTGATCTCGAGACCCTTTAGTGTGATAATCGTAGGCATATTGGCCTCATTTGTGGTGACGAATGCCCCTTCTGGTAGCACAATGGTGTTTGTTGTCCGGGTTCACAGCATCTGCTCTGCTACAGTTGTCACTACTACGAGGCTGGTCGACAGGGTGATAGCCTGAGGAGTGTGCATCTGAAACTCCTACAACTAGATTCTGAGGACCCCCAACATAATCTGGTTCTCTTGCAAAAAATTATGGAGGGCCTCAGAGGTGACATCGTGCACTGTCTCGCCGATGTCATGTAGATCACCCTCAGTAAGGGTGATTGGGTCAATAGACAACTTTGATGCCTTCACCTTGTTGCGCAGTCCCATCCGCTCGGTTTGGCGCTGGTGCTTCAATTGTGTTGACGTGGTTTGTGGGTCCACACCGCCCTCCTCTTCCTCTGTTTCTTGCCCATGCAAAGGCGACTTCTAGACCCTGTGTGCCTTCTCGGCTGCCTCCTTTGCTACGACTGTTGATGCCTTTTTTTGTTTTGTTGCTGTTTGTGCAGCGTCTCGTGCCTCCTGCCCTTTTGCTACCACTGCTTCTTTCCTTCTCTTCTCTGCCAACTGCGCCATGTGCAATTTGGCCTCCTCTTTCTTTCTCTACGCCGCAGACTTCTCTATTGTTGCAATGTCCGGGGCATGCCAATCCAGCAGCCATGTCTCTAGTACATAAAAAATTACGTCATCCATGGCTAGAAAGGGTAGCTCTCTCCATTGCTTGGTAGGGTCCTTGCACGCTCTGATATAGATGCTGTGGAGATCCGCTTTAAATTATGCAAAACTTTGCAGGTTGTTGTAGACAGTGGGTGATAACCGCTGCTTGCGGTTAATCCCCATTCTGATGTTCATTTTCATGAACACCTAGAATATCTTACTGTCACAAATCCAGTTCGCATCCTTCATGGCCCAGAGCAAAGCGTACTTCGTGGCCTCTGACAGATCCCTGTAAATTCTGGGAAACTAACTGTCTTCTAGCAATTCCCCTGCCACGAGCACTATGGACAGCAGAAGCCATGCATAGTGAAACGTTTCGCCTTGTTCCTGGGCCTTGCAGAAATTTTCCAAGAACTCATTGCAGATGAACTCAGACCAGTTAAACTGGACCCCCTCCGCGCACTGCTCAACAAGTGCCACCACTGGCGCAAGTACCTCCTCCGCACGACACTTGTGCATAACTTTACTCACCAGTATTTTGGTCGCCACTTTAACTTCTTTGTTGTTGTTGCTGGATATGGCATAGCCCATTTTCTTCTTCTCTAGTTTATATTTCTTCTTCATGACCTCCGCGATGGCTAAGTCACTTCTCTTCCACTCCGAGATGTCTACGGGATCCTCTCTTTTGCATGGAAGCTGAGTAATGCAGTGAATTTAGTGGTCTATGATGGAGATGGGCTCCTCCAACCATAAACACCCACCATGCACTAGGCAAAGCAGCAGCTTGATGACGAAAATTGTTATTGAGGCGCAACGAAAATGTGGTACCCAAAGTAGGTTTAGTAACCCTGCCTTTTCAACTCCATGTAACCACTTTTATGGCTCCAATTCGGTAACCCCCACCTTGGTGTTTTGCTTGGGCTTCATGAGCTGCGCTATCTCTAGTTGAGGGAACTTCTCGTGGTCTGCAAGATCCCAATATTCAAATTTCAAGCTAAGCACCTATCGCAAGTGCGTGCCCTAGAAAATGATGTCATCCGGGAGGAGTGGGGTCTAGAGAGAGCTGTTTCTTTTGTTGAGATCCTTGGGCACTTTTGCCTTCTCCTTTCATGGAGGGATATAGGCGGTCAACTTTGTTACAGGGTGTGCAGGCTCAGTTTCTTCCTCCATGCCTTCATCCTCATCTTCTTCAATGATAAGGTCCTCCAGGTCTTCCTCCTCCTTGTCAGTTTCCAAGTTAACGACTTTCCCTTTCTCCTCCATCGTTAACCTGGTGTGCAGCGGGTTTTACAGGGACATACGCACAAGAATTATCAACTGTTTTTATTTATTTATCCTTGTTGTGCGTAGTGATTTATGGATTTACACCACAATTCCGGTGCCTTCAGGGGCATCCCCCACAGTCAGGGCCTACGCAGCCTCTTCGGCGGTCATGTCTGCAATTTCCATAACATCCTCAGATGATGCCATTGTGTCCATCCAGAAATCTATCACTCGTGTAATTAGGGGCTTAATCAATGCTCTGCACAGGTCAACCAGGGCTCTGCTCAGAATACACGGTGTATATAACAATTCAATTCACAAATGACCAAGTGTTGTTTACTGAGTAGCCCTTTTTAATTTATAGCACCTTTTGAATTTGAATTCGACCGTTCCCACAAAATACGGTTCATTACTGCTCCCTTGGCGGTAGATTTTCCCAAATCTTTCCCATAAATCGTGTCTTAAATGCCCATCGCCTGCTCCATTTGGTCTCAATTCGAGCATCACATCATGAATAGTGACTCCAACGGTCACTTTTCGGCCAAATCGTGCGGCAGCGCAACCCCCCTTGCGCAGTCGCGGACCTTGTGACACCTTACTCCTGCGTGCAGCTCCAACATTGTGTAGCCCCCGGGCATAGTAGTTTATAGTCCCGTGCCTCCTTTCAACTGCCTGGAGCATTAAGACTGTACTTCCCACGGCTAGTCAGGTGACTGCACCACCTATATAGGGTTTCATCCTATCATCCATCACTTTTCCTAGAAAATATCCACCTTTTGTTGTTATTGGCGGCGTCGCACACTTTATCATATACAACGTGCCACCATGGTTGATTCATGTAGTAATATGCGGTCCAAGCCAAGGCATCAGACTGATCAATTCGCAGCGATAGTCCCCAAATTTGTCAACGTGATCGTGCGCACCCTCTTTTATCACCCTGGTCTTCTTAATGAGAAGATATTTCTTGATCTTGTCCTCAAGCTTCTTGACTTCCGCTTCCACCAGGGTGCTTTTCTCCTTAATCGCACCATTTCTTTCCCAAGTTCTTGGAGCCTAAAATTACCTTGTTGGATTTCTTCCTCAGGTCCCAAGTGTTCTGCTTCATTCGGCTGTGTGATCCCTTCTTCCAAGGCTCTGCGAACCATCGTATCTACCGGTGTTGCCATGCACGGACTAGGCATTTCATGCTCTATGGGGATTACATCATTCACTTCATACTCCAGCCTTGGAGGTGCCTACATCGTCAGTTTCTTGCATGCAGTCCTATAAGCCCATAGAACTGCTAGTACGCGCAGGTCCTAGTTAGTCCACTACTCATTGTGGACCTTGTTTAGCGCTTCGTATACTTCGTTAAAGGCTTCTGTGTGGATGAACTTCTACGCACTTGGTCTTTCCATACTCTGTGGTTCCAACCGAAGGGGTTGTTCACGCCACTGCCTCGATCGCACATGCTTACTGACTGTGTCTCCTAGTGTGAAGACTGTGCGCATCCGTGCAGGTTTCGTACGATATGCCTACATCCATCTGGACAGGTGGGCGTGCGGACCATCTCATCCGAAAATCTTGTCTATTAATCGCATCTGAGGCTTCCCAAATCGTATGCGCATCATCCTTCTACATTCGTGCCAGTCCTCAAAGCTTCTTTGGTGTGTACCCCACCACCTCGCGGGTGTAGCGTGTATTACCCATTTCAAAGCTTTGACACATTGCTACTCCGACACTTCTCTTTCAAATCTTTTCAAAAGTCATCCACCTCACTTAACCCATCATACGTAGGTAGATCCCTTACCTCCATTGATACGCAACGTAGAAATCTTGTCATCATGTTACAATTCAGCATGGTTACCTCGTGTAATCGATTCTGCCATCGTTCTATCTCCTTGTAAAAATCCGATGTGCAGGAGCTTTCGTGCTCCCATGAGATTCGTCCATCCGTGATTGGATTTACCCAGTCTTGCTCCCACACAGTTATCTTGTAGATGCAATCCAAGTTGTCATCGCTTTCATAGTCACACACTCACTCTGTGTAGCGTGATCCTTTTGTAGGGTCTAAAGGTACAACTACACGTAGAGACTTTTTCTCAAAAATCATCTTCCACTTCTTTAGATTTATTACTCCATTCATGTCAGTGGCCCAATCTATTCCTAATAGCACAGGATTGGGATTTCTATCATCAACAATCACTATCACTTCGAAGTCTGCTAGCGTGCTTTCTCCTTCGATATCCACTGTGATTCCTTGCAATCTTCCCATAGGTAGGATATTTTGTTGGTTCGCCATTCATAGTTGGATAGGAGACCATTGCAGCATAGGCCTTCCCATGCGCTCCCATGTCTGCTTCAGCAGAACGTTCGCATCCAATCTTACATCCAAAATCACTTGGTCCATCTCATTTTCTCCAATCTACGCAGTCAATCTCATCTTCCTTCCTGTCCTCGTCGTGTGCTTTCCAAGCTTCCTGACTACGCATTGTTCTCCTGTCGAGGTCCCAGTGCATCTATTTATGAGTTCCTGTATCCCCTTTACAGCCTTACTATCGCACAACAACTTCATGCATGTTTCCAGGAATGTTGTGAGCATCGATGGGTCCATTTCCAACTCTGGTCTGTCTTTGCTTCTTGAAGTGAACGCATCAATGAAGCTCTTCTTGGCTTCCATGAAGGTTTCCTTAGCACGCTCCAAATCAAACTCAAGTTCCTTCATTGGAGCCTTGCTAACCCAAGTACTTTCTTCGGGCTACTTGCCTTTGTGATCCCCTATCGTAGTTCCACTTCGGAGCACAATATTCACATTAGGGTCTTTTTCACGTGGCTCAGACCTCATCATTTGCAGGTTCTAAGTCGGGAGAGGTTGGAGTGTTCCTTTATTGCGCAACCTCGTTATTAGTGTGGGACAACCCTCCGTCTCATGATTAAACAATGTACAATACAAGCATGATGGCCGCATTATATTCATACAATGGCGGGCATAATGTCTTGGACCTCCTTAATTGTAACATATCAGTTTTTTGCAACCTCTTCCAGGTCCTCCTCCACCTCGCCCTCGTCCATGCCCATGAAATCTGGCTCGCGCCATCCCTGCGTTTTGGTCAATGGGCTGCATTTCAGCCTGAACTCTGTAGGTAGGAATCAGATCCATCATCAGCTCATAACTTCTACAAGTACGCTCATCATGTCCCACTAATCCATAGAAATTATAGAACAACTATTGTGAATTCTGCGTGTACTTTTGTAATAAATGGTAGTTATTTGTAGCATGATTTCCTCCTATTTGACAAATCGTGCACTATAATGCAGGTGCCACGCTCGGTCCTGCTTGTGCCTCTGGTCTTCATGGCATTGGTCCTCCTCCCACGAGGTAGTTCACGAACACCGATCAGTGGTCCTTGTCATGTCCCCGACCCTTACACTTTATGCACCATAGCTCGTCACACACTTCTGGCGAACCATCCTGTCTTGCTTCAGACTCTGCATCTCAAGGCATAAGTTTTTCAACTGTGCATGGATCTACTAAACTCCTAGGTTGGGATCCTGTATCAGGGTCTCATGCAGTCTCATCGCAATCTCCAAGGCTTCTGCCTGAGTTGTTAGCCTTTGTTGTGATAGCGAGTTCCTTAAATGAGGCATTAATGATGCTACAAACCATTCGTGGTGTTGTCCATCCGTCAGCATCATGTTAGCTTCGCGAATTGTGCACTTCAGTCTCTGATCCAACTCCCAAGGGGTCTTGACTAGTAGCATTATGATTTCCTTGAACCCAATGATCGACTGCGCCTCTAACTTCATCCTGCTAAATTATTTGTTTAGCGCAGTTTGGATATTCACGACCCCCACATTCGAATTATCATTGGAATGCCTAATGTACTAGGTCAGCACATGATCTTGCAGAGCACTGACCAACGTTTCTTTCTATATATTTTCATTCATGACTCCCTACGTTGCAGCTTTTATTATAAACCAAAACTGGTTCGGATCTTCATTTCCCACTCCCTTGAACACTGACAACTTTATTGTGCTCGCCATATTGACTGGTAGTGGTAGCAGAGGTGGTATGGGCGAAGATGGGGGTGAAGATGGTGAAACTGGTGGCAGTGTCAGTGGGGGTGGTATGCGTGGAATCCTCTGCCTTATCAAATTGATTGCACTTCTTGGTGATACCTACGCAAGCTCTTCCTTGCCTCCTTGTGGAGGTGAAATCAAGGGGCTAGTTTCTAGTTCCGCACTACCTTCATTTCTATAGATTCTCCCACTTCGTGTAGCCCCAAACATCAATTTATTCGCATAACCCGCTCTTCACACAGTAGCATTTTAATCCAAGTGTTCAAATATTTAACGTACTTACCTCACGGTCCTTTGAGGAAGCGTTGTCCTGCCTCGCTATAGCTGACTGAAGTATCTACTGTGAACTCGGTGATGAATCCTCTTATTATTCGATCGATCCAGTGATCAACAATGTGCGCGATCTTATCCTTTGATGCTTCCAATCTGTGCACCAATTCTAGAGTCGACACGATAGGTCTGTCGATCTTACACCTTCCTTGGTTATCTGTGAGCTTCATGATCCACTTGTATAGCTCAGTAGGGAAAGATGCAAAGAAAATTTCGTGTATCTCTATGTATAAGTAGTAGTCTAACCAGTCTTATTTTGATAGTCGTGGATTCCTGTTCTCCTGTGCCGGGAACTCATGAATATTCCTATCCAACCAATCCTCAATTCCTTTCTTAGTTGGATTCCAGCGATACGACATCAGAAATCTCTATGCTCATCCTAGTCCCTCCAACGGAACCATTTGTTGGCTTGTTGGGGTCTGACCCAGGTTCAAAGTTAATTAGCCAAACAAATCCCTGTACTACTCACCCTTTCGGCAATATTCCACGGAGTGCAGACTGAGGTCTCACCCGAAGTAGTATGGGGGGGTGTTGGAACCAGGTTTCTGCACCCTTGAGATGTCTGAGGGGTTGATTTGGTCCAATTGCTAGTCCCTGCGCACAAGTTGCTTCGCGCACTTCCCTCGCCTTCGTGCCCTGATAGATTCGCCTTCGCGTAGCCCCAACTAGGGGTTGTGGGGCTTCCGCGCTATTGGAGCAGCGTTCTGCACTATTTCCGTAAATCATGCCCGAGATCTTACTTGCCTTTTTACACCAGTTAGTTATCTTCACGTAAGTAGAAGCCTTGTGATATATTTATTTATAAAGTACATACATATAAGTTCGTGTAGCAAATAAACAGTACACTTGCAAATTATACCTAATAACACATAAAGCAGGAAAAGATACACAAAAATATGGCAAACTTCTCTTTATTAATTCTTCCCACAGTTACAGACTGGACCTGACCTACTCACTCAGTTGCAGGGGTCTGCGCACTCAGCTACGGACTACTAGGCCTCTACACACACAGCTGTAGAGCATTCTCCTACTCTACGACCCAAGACACACTTTGCACTTCAACTCAAGCTCTTAGACTCATCATGCTTCTTTTTTATTTCTTAACTAACTCTGTTATCTTCTACACTTAGAGCCTCACTCTATTTATACAACCCCATGGTCCGCGGACCATGGGTAGGTCTATCAAGCTGACATTACATTACAAAAACAAGGGCGGACAACCCTGTGACTCTATTATGACTTCGCGCTGTGCGCCCACAAATCACGGAGTCTTTACAAAGGACTTGGTCAAAACTTGGGTTTTAAGCCCCAAAACATGCCTTGGGGAGATTCCATGCCCAACAACACTCAAGGTAGGTGACTATGGAATTTAATGTTACAAATAAGAGAAAACATGATTCCAAATGAGGAAAATACTAAGAAAGACCACGAGAAAAGAATTTCCATAGAAGGAGACATCAACCTTGGTATTTTCTTAATTCCTTTTCACTTTTTACTTTTTCATAATAGTCTCATGGCCTCTTATAGGGCTAGGGATTGCATTGGAGAACAAGGTAAAAACAATATTCTTATAGGGCCAAGGCTTGCATTGAAGATTAGGATAAAAATAAAATGAACGGTAGGAAATAAATACTTGGTTACATATCATTTAATGTTTTGTATGTTGGGGTATGAATCATTGGATCTAAAAATAAAAAAAATGTGATGAAGCACATCACATGTATAGATTAAAATGCTCCGTCGTGCTTATTGCTCCCCAAAGCCAAAGACATTTGCATGGTAAAATTTCTTTCATAGTCAGATTATAATTTTGTAGTGTAGAGGTTAAAATTATCCCTTATTTATTAGCAATTAACTTTAAATAAATGCCTACAAAATTTATTATCGAAACTATAATTGTTTTTGAATTTAAGATGCCAAAAATTCCATAATTGTCATTTTTAAATGTCAACGTTTCAAGTCTATACCAAAACTCATATAAAAAATACAAAATACAAATTCAAATAATCATACTAAACATTAAAATAATAAAATATAAACCCTCCAAATACAAAATATAAATAATCATTAAAATAATAAAATATAAAACTTACCAAGTAAATAATTTATATTGATTTTAAAAAAGAACAT
Organism: Pinus taeda; assembly: GCA_000404065.3. Classification (NCBI taxonomy): domain Eukaryota; kingdom Viridiplantae; phylum Streptophyta; class Pinopsida; order Pinales; family Pinaceae; genus Pinus; species Pinus taeda. The sequence goes on along the minus strand of APFE030102331.1, from coordinate 82,633 downwards.
ACATAACTTTATAATATTTTTTTAAATTAACATAAGCGAACTGTATAGCATTATCATAATAAACCTAATAAACATCCTCTCAAAAAAAATTTATATAAGAAAGTTATCAAGTAATACATAGGAATTTAGAGAAATATATAAGAAAGAGAGAGAAAAATAATTATAAAATGATAAATAAAAGTTTCGAGTTGAGTTCTCAATTTCATTTAAAGAAAATTAGATAAAATGTCTTTAAGAAAGAAAGGGAAAATAATTATAAAATTATTTTAATAAAAATATATATAATTTATAAGAAATTTTATAATATTTATTTTAATAATTATTCAAATAAAATAAATCTTATAATATTATCTTAATAATTACTTAAATAAAGAAAAATATAATTTCTAAATATTAACAAGATATTATTATTATTAATTTATAAATTTTTTTTATAAAATTAAAAGTTTTATTTTATAATTTAATAAAACAATTAATACATCAAATTTCTATATTTAATTATTATAATACATTTAATCTTATGTAATATAATAAGCCTTGATAGTTAGCTCAATTAGTTGTGTCCCCATCATTAACACACCTTTTCTTTATTGAGAAGTCACAAGTTCAATTCTCTCAACACTCTTGGAGTTAGGATTCGTGGTTAAGCCAACACAAAATGATTAGTTTGGGTGGATTTGACAGGTACAAATATTTCATGGATGTAAAGGTCACTGATCTTCGGAGTCTATGAACCACATAGAAATAAATATTATGTAATATAATATATATTTAAATAATAAAATATGTATATATCATTTATTATGTTGTACATTATCAATGATGATAATGATTAATGTACATAGAAATCAAACTAGTCTATTGGACTTAAAAGATAAGTGATTATTTGGAGTTATTTATAGTTTTATTTCTATCCTTAAAATCATCAAAATAAGTGTTTCAATGTCACCATTGTTTCGTAGAGTTAAAAGGTCAAGACAGTTGGTAGTGTGACAAATATTTTAAAAATTAGATTTAATGTGAGTATAACCTAGAAAATATAAGAGAAAGTGTTTTTCATCTTCAACCCTGCCACTATGACATAAGTAACACACTCTTTCAACCCAAGTAGTTTTGAGAATTGACCAATGTCCAATTTGACTATAGAATTCATGTGAATTTGTTTTTGGCAAATTTTATTTTCTTCTTTACATAACCAACAGAAAGAGATATTTTTTATTTTCAATATTTGGGTTTATAGCCTCTTTATAATATCTTAGTTTCTTTTTCCCTGTAACTCCTTATCACCACATTATTTCTCCTTCAATTTTGATGCAATATCTTTATTTTGCAAAAATAATTTCCTCCTTTAACCTCTAGTGTTCTATCCAAGAATGGTCATCTTTATGTCATCTTTGCTTAAGTTAAACGTGGTGGTTTTGGATGGAGTTAGAAGAAATTTTAGGAAAAATATTGTCTTTCATGTTATTAAACTTCTTCTTATGCATAAGATACCAAGTCATAGTCATGATTTCAGTGGGGGGGAGGTTTTCTTTGATGAGGAGGATATGACAAGGTGTATTTCCTTTAATATTGAGCTTGTACGTTATAAATTTCTTTTGGATCTATTCTATCTTCCTCCATGAATATTTGGAGATACTACAACCAAACACTCCATATCCCTATAATGTAACAGGGGTGACAAGAATCTCAAAGATGATCTTCTTTTTATCCCATATCCAAATATTTTCCAACTTACAATTATTTTGAAGGCCATAATAAGCTTTACATTCCTCATTTATCATTTCTTAATGATATAATTCTAGTTGATCTTGTGATGTATATTGATACCTATATATTTGTACGAAAGAACCTTCAACCTATTGCTATCATGTATGAAAGTATTACATGTGACCTTTCTTGATTTGATTATCATGACCTTTGTTTCATAATTATTAAAAATCATACATTTCTTGAAACAGAATTCATGAAGTATTCCTAGCCACAAGAACAATATCATTAACATAAAGGATAATATTTATGACTATACCATTGAGTGTGGCGCCAACACAACTTGCCTCTTCCAAATACTCTTCTAGCTTATTAATGTATATGCCAAAAAATGTAGGGGACAAGGGTCACTCTTGATTAACTCTAATATTATAGTTATTTTAATATTTAACCATCCCTCGATGGTATTAAGCTTGCAAATAACGTTTTCATCCAATGTTTTCACTATAGGCCTCAACTCTAGATGAATCAATATCTCTTCTAACCCTTTCTAAAGGTTTGTCCTAAGAACAATGTAAAAATATATTTTAAAGTAAATAAAACAACATATGAGGTCAATTTTATTATTACAACACTCCTCCACAATGATCCTAATAATAACAAGGCGATACACAATTGAATGACATCTCTAAAATTCAGATGATGAAGGATTCGAGAAGATGTAAATGTCCATCTCTTGATCTTTAGGACATTGGAATGTTACTTTCAACAAAGCAGTAATTTAACTTTTATTCAGTCGATTTGTTTAAAAACTTGTCAAAATATACAGATTTAGAAAAAATGTCATAGTGCAACTAATTCCTTTAGCCCAAACATTTCAAAAGCTATGGCTAGGATAATAGCCCAAATGACATCATTTCCCAAATTGGAATAAAATAATAAGCAAAGAACATGATTTTGTGTTGTCACTTACAAAATAGCTTTTCTTCCCACCAATGCATACCAGAAAGTTGTTGTTTGTGTCCCCTCCTTTGCATGCTTAAAATTAACACCAAACTAATGAAACATGAATATCAAATACAACAATTAGAACTATAGAATAAACACAAAGCTCATCCCCATGCTAAGAGTATACAAAATTAACAGCCTACAACTCTCTAAGGGAATGGACCATACCTCCTAAATTTTGAATAGATAAACACTCAAGATTCATTTTTTCCTCCTCTTATTATATTGTTATGGATGATTTTACCAAGTTTCATAAATACTAAGGAACCCAAAGTAGGAAGAACACTAGTAAAGAATATTAAATTTAAATCTTTTTGACATTGAGTATTTAATGATAGTATTATGTCAAAAGATGATATCAAAATAGAAATGTGTTTTTTATTTCCTTTAGCGAATTGGTTGTATTCCTTGATTTTCTTATTTTCTTGTAACATAGTCAATACAAAAACCCCATTGTTTAAGAATATAAAACTAAGTCAAGCAACCTTAGCTCTAATCGCTTAAGTATAATCAAAATATTTGGTTAAACCTCCATAAATCTATGCAAGTAAAGTTGGAATGTCTGCATTGGATGTGGTCTCAAGAATATAAAACTAAATAAGGAGAGTTAGAAGCATGATCATGTTGCCTTGGATCTCAACAACATAAAATCATATCCTTGTTCACATAGGCTAATCAAAGCCAAATGTTTACTAACCTTGTAGCATTTAAATAAAATTTGAATGTGTTCCTACTTGTAGCCTCAAATATAAGTATGGATAAAGTATGATAGCAAAAACATAGGCTTGTTGTGATGACGTAGTGAATATTCCTTGCCCAGAGAAAAAAGAAAAAAGAAAAAAAAAACCAACTCAATTTACTCTCTTCAAACCCTAAAAGTAAAGAGACACTCAAAACCGAATGTTTACTAACCTTGTAGCACTTAAATAAAATTTGAATGTGTTCCTACTTGTAGCCTCAAATATAAGTATGGCTAAAGTATGATAGCAAAAACATAGGCTTGTTGTGATAACGTAGTGAATATTCCTTGCCCAAAGAAAAAAAAGAAAAAAAGAAAAAAACCAACTCAATTTACTCTCTTCAAATCCTAAAAGTAAAGAGACACGCTAAAAGAACTAGGGATGAAACTAGCATTTCAGACCTAAGTCTAGCCAAATCTCTCAAACTAGCCAATAAATATCAACACTTTCAAGGGGAATTATTGGCTAGGGAAATCCAAATTTAGGGCTAATTTTCTTGGGAAAATTAGATCTATATGACAAGGTATGAGGCTTCATATGTGTTTATTATGCCTCTTACTTAGTTTCAGGAGATTGTTGTGCCTTCATATACACAATTGCTGGAACACTGAAAGGCATAAGAAGCACATTAAAATGTGATAATGAACTATTTAACTACTCTAAATATTAAATGGTTGGAAATATTGTTAACACAACAACAAATCAAACAAGTTGAATTAATATGTTTTAACTAGAATTTGAATTTGTTGTTTACTAAGGGATTCAAGGGAACTCACCACTTATATAATTTGAAACAAAAATTACTTTGGCTTGATTATTCAACCAATTTTATAATTTTACTAGATTTATTTTCTTTTATTTCACTTCTTGCAGGAATGTTTATGGCAAGAAAAGAAAATGTCTTCTTTATTTCACTACTTACATGAATTTTTACAACTGGTAAATAAAATGTTTTATTTCGCTGAAGATATATTTCAAAAATATTGGAGAGGGTTGAAAAGAAGGTAGGAGATTATTTGTTTAAATAATTGAAATAACTTAATGTGAAATTGATTATTTTGTTTAAATAATCGAAATGAACTTTATTTTGTTGAAATATGTAGTCTGGGGAATGTTAGAGTCAATATTTACATACTTCCGTCAATGATAAAAAATCCTCTTTTCATATCATATTATGGTCTCGCTCAAATTTTTTTGTCATTCCACCTAGGTCCTCATTCAAAAATTTACTCATTGATGGTAGCCCAAGTCAAAATCTCACTCTCCCTCAAAAAATGAATATTTGTTGGCCCACCTTCCTGTGTCTTACTGAGCATACATTCATTTTAAAAGCTCATTTCATCATGTCTTATGTCAGTCAATTCTATGTGAAGTCTCCTCACTCAAGGTTTTCATGAGGTCTCTAGGTTCCATTTTTTCAAGGTCCAATAAAACACTATTTCACTGCATAAGTCCAACAAAAGCATGAGAGTGAAAGAAATAATATCCTTTTTCATTCAAAAAAGGATTTGCAACATGTAACTAGGTTGCCAGATCTCTAATTTTCATTCCAAAAGTGAAAGTTTTGTTTCAGATTTAATTTTATTTCAAAAAGAGAGATGTAATATTTTTATTCATTTATTTAATTTTATGCTTATCATATGTAATAAGTTACTATTCCTAGCTTTTTACTCAAACTCTATTGCCAATATCATCCAAGCGAAAGTCAAAAGTGAAGATTGCCAAAACTTTAATATCATCCACCTGCAAAGGAAAAAGTCAGAAAGAAAATTAGAAAAGAGGTCAAAAGGGTGAAATGTAACATTAGAAAGTGGGTTTTCTTATTCTAAAATATCAAATTCACTCAGCTATAAAGGACTTGGCTTCAAATTCCACCTCATTTTCCTCCTATCACTAATTGAGCAAACCCCAAGAGACCCTTTCCACAGTTCAAGGTGAAAATCAACACAACAGAGTCAGTGCTGCGCGTTTCCATTTGGCGTTGCGTGTTTCCTTCTGCCACTGCATGTTAACCTAGCACTGTGCATTTCCTCAAGGTGTTGTGCTTTTCCTTAAGGCGTTGTGCGCTTTCCTGAGGCGTTGCGCACTCTGCATTGGCGCTGCGCATTTGACCAAGAAGGCTCCAGTTCCCTCCTTAGCTCCTCCAAGGTCCATTGAAACTCAAAACAAGTAAGTAGCTACTTGGGAATGTGTTTTTCTTCCTCCTCAAGTCACTCCCTAAGTGTTTGAAAGATTTAATTGAAGATTTGGTTTAAGTTTGTATCTAAGCCTAGATCTCCCCCAAAAAAACTTCCTTGCACACTCAATCACTTTCATAGACTCCCCTACACCTTTCTTCCCTTTCCCTAAACCATTTTATCCCAGATACCCTCTAACCCTTTGTCCCAAAACCTTAAGTCCTAGGTGATACAACTACCTAGGCTTCCAAAATCCCCTATATTGCAAATAATTTCCCCCATCCCCAAGCTATCATTCTACTACCCTATATCCCCTTCGAATATATATATCCCTTCACCCATCATCTTCATATCTACCCTTCCCCGTACACCATATTTCCTAAAAACTACATTCCCAATACCCCATACCTCCCTATGGTTTGATATTAAACACCATGGTAGATGAGGAATACAAACCACACAATGAGGAAGAGGAAACTGATAGAGAAGAAACAGAGGTTAAGAAAGCTCACAAAGGAAGCCAGATACACGGATTTGAGCCTACATATCTCAGGGAACTCTTAGCATCCCCTATGACTGTGACATCCTTCAAATGACAAGGCTTTTATGATTTCCATGAGAAAGTTCAGGAAATCCAACACCATCCTAAATTGACTAGGCTCTTCATATCCAAACTCCAAGACAACCAAGTCACTCTAGCAGGTGTCACATTTACTCTATCTACTTATATTATATTAGCTACCACCGGGATCCTAGATGTTGGGGAGAAATGGTTTAAACAAGGTGATTTGGAGAGGCATTATTATGAGCCTTACATGAAACCAAGGTACAGAAATGAAAGAAGGGGTTATTTTCCTTTTTCACACCTCCTTGATAGATATGCCCCAATGATGAAAAATATTATGAAATAATTTTCATGTGAAGGAATATTCTCCAGAGTCTATCCTTATCATATCTAGCTTTTAATGCATTTCACTAGGGTAAAAATGCTCAATATACCCTACTATCTTTTCCAGAGCGTTGAGAAGATGGCCTACATTTCCCAAAAGAGGGAGTACCAAGATCAAATGAAGAGCCTATTTCATCATTCCCTCATTAAAATCATAGTCCTTTATCATCTCAAGGAACTCAACATTACTTGGGGCACCTACATAGCTAATCCCATATTCACTCATGTATCTGCTCAGAATGTCCAAAACATCCCTTCATCATCTCATCCTTCCACCTCCATTCCTCCATCTCAGACCATTGAGCATTCATCCTCTTCTGATGAGTCAGACACACCATCACCTCCATCATCACCATTCCATGAGCATATTCATTCACCTAATATAGATGAATTCAGAGAGCAAGAGCACATTGAACAAGTTGAGGCTAGCAAACCTAAAAAGGTTGATTTGGGCATTTTGCCTCATACTTATCGGAGGGGACATAGGCAAGTGTTTTCCCCATAGATTGTGGGAGGGGCCTTTCCTTCTTCATCAACAAAGCAGGTACATAAAGGCAAGGAGAAGATGACAAAGACATAGATCCAGCAGGAGGAGGACCTCCATGAGATAGAACAAACTTTCACTTAGTTGAACTAAGTGGGCATGATGACAGTGAAATCACAAGTATTGTAATCAAATAAAAAGATGCACTCATAAGGGAGCTCCAGGTTAGCCTGTAGAGGGAAAAATACATCATTTCATACTATGAGTAGGAGAAAAAGCAGTTTGAGACCAAACATGAGCTCATGGAGATTCAACTCATCAAGGCAAAGAGGGAGGCTGAAAAAGCTAAAGCTTTACTTGATGAATCATATAGAGAATATAGTGACCAACTAGAGGAATAGGTGCTAAGGAGAAGGCCAAGGACTAGAGGCCTAAAAAGAGTGTTGGAGCTAGAAAAAGAGAGAGAGGCTGAACTAGCTAATGAGCGCACCATAAATGAACAATTTGCCAAAATGGTCAATGAGAACTGGGAGAATTGGCTTGAGAGGGTGAAAAACCACCTTGAAAACCTCCTAAACAAGGCCAAAAGGGAGAATAACATTCAGAGAAATATGGCAAAGTATTATTGCCAAATAAATCAAATAGCTAGGGCAAAGCTCAAGGTTGCCAAGGAAAGAATTGAAGCCCTAATTCACCAAGGGGAGAAGAAGAAGCTTGATATACTTGCAGAGGCTTCACTCCATGCCTAGCAACATCAAACCTCAAATTCTTGCCAAATTTTGAAGACTTTTGGCTCATTTTTGGTAAAATTATCTCTCCTGTCTTTTTTTAGGCAATTTCATATCAGTAGTTTGGTCAAATGCACAACGTCCTAAGCACTGTGAACTTTTTTGAGGAATCTTTTGGAGGAATGGAAATGAACATTGGATTCAGAAGGACCAAGACATCCAGGAAAACCATGTTTCCAACCCTGGAAAACAAAACTGGTAGGTGAAAAAGACAAAAAACCACCTAAAAATCATGGTTCTACCTCATTTCTGGACAAGGCATTGCGTGTTTGAGTAGTATTGGGAGAATGGAATTTTGAGGGGTCAAATCAAGCCAATTTTGAAAACCAAGTGAAGTTTTGGAAACTAGACAGGATAAAATTTCCAATGAGCTATCCTGGGCTAAATTTGGACATTAGGAAGGTAGGTAAAAGTTAGTTTGAAGATGACACTACGCGTTTGACACTAGCGCTGTGCATTTGACAGTTGGCCCAGTTTTTCACTGTTTCTCTCCAAATTTGATTTTTACCTATGGGAAATAAATGTTTTACTGATGTAATTGATGTGGTTGATGTAACTATTATTTTTTTACTATTACCTAGGGTAAATACATTAATTAAATGGCCTCCATGGCTTGTAATGAATCAGGTTGCTTAAGTTAGGGATGAGTCACTTTGATCACCCTACACTCTAGCTATCAGTTCAGGTTTTGTTGTAACTGCTCCTCCTCTCATGGATTCGACCCACGAGACTAGGATGAGTTGTTGTGAGGCCTATATCATGTAATTTCTCAGTCATTCTATAGGTTGGACTCTATTGGATGTTGTACTAGTGTTTTAGACTTTGGCATGGAATATATTGGATGAGTTGCAACTATTTTGATGGGATTCCTGTGGCATGATATTTTGACATTATCTATTCTTTAGTTACATATGTATGAATTTTTTTTTACCTTCCATGATCCATTTCACTTCTAAATGTGTTTGATTTTCAAGGTGTGATATGCAGAATTCATCTTCTATGCTCTGTTTTGCGAAAATCATCATAAATTATTCCATTTCTTTAGTTTAAAAAGAATTCATGGTTTTCATGCTCTTTTTAGCATCTCGCCACTCTAAACCACTTCATCACTATACTACAAAGTTTTAAAGTAGCTTTCCTACCTTGCCCCATCAAATGTCTACAATTCTGATTCTCTTTTGCCCTGACCTAGTTCACTCTCTAACCTAATTCACCCATCCAGTGACTATCCCAATCAAATCAGATCAAACAAACCCTGAGCTACTATATATTGCCTAAAACCCTAATCCATCCAGCCCTATTGGATGTGATTTTGTGGAGAGATCCCTATCTAGCTTGGTAGGGCTAGCAACCAAGTCAAAATATTGGTTTGTGGTTACCTCAGCTTGACTCTTCCTCAGCCTTGGAAATTTGGAGGAGTGATAATAGGGAACATGATCATGATGATCCTGATTTGTTTGATGAGGATGAGTTGTTAGTTTCTCTCAACCCAATCGTAACAATTAATAAGCTTGTGGTTAGAATGAACAAAGAACTTGTTTGTGTTAAAGAGAGATTCCATAGAGGCTGGCAGTATTATATGAAAGTGGAAAAACTTGTGAGCAATTTATGAAATCAACGTTTCGGACTAGCTAGGTGAGTCCATCATCAGGGCAATGAGATCTTTATTTGAGAAGAGAGAGTCATGATTCACATTAGAGATAAAACTGCCGAGATTAAATATAGGATTAACATCTTGAACCAATATATTCAAATATTTCAGGTAATAATCATATTCTAAATTGATTATTTTTGTGTCATAAGTTCGATTATGAAAGTTTTTTTTTTTTAACTTTTACATTATATAATTAAAAAATAATGTTCTTTCCTATATAGGATTTTTTGGTAGAGACACCACAACATCTGGCCACCACGAGTCAACTTTCGATGGCAGAGTATGTCATACATGAGAATCCTCTACTAGAAGAGGAGCACAAGGCAACCATTCCAACAGTGTCGACTAGTGAACGAGGTAAATAATTACATTACAAAATTATTTTTTATTATTAATGAACTACTTCAATGATATTTCCTTTGAATGAGTTCTTTGAATTGTTGGGTAGCCTCACCTTTTCTTCAGGTAAAAAAAGGACTACAATTAAAAATATTTAATTGAAAATGGTGTATTAATTATAACCATTCTTGTTTCAACTCTAGAGCATGTATAGGATGAGGCTACACAAGAAGAAGAACATATGGTTGCAGTAGAAATTAATCCTCTTTCCTCTGCTACTAAAGCAGGAAAAGAAAACTCTAATTCTTGTTTTATTAATGAAATACTCGTAATAATAATAACAAAAATATCAATTTAACGTTTCTTTCTTGTTATAGCTAATGATCCACCCCTCTTATGGAAGCCTTGATGACATCATGAGTACACGACCAGGTTGTCAATGGGAGTTACCACGACCATAAGAACTAAAGGGGAAGAAGCAACTAATGAAGTAATTTCTAAATTCTTTTCAAAAATAAAGAAAAATAAAACAAAATTATTGTACTAGTTATATCATTAGAAACATCACGTACTATATTATGAAAACATATTTTTGATGATAAAATTTATTGAGATGAAGTATTTTGTGTCTATGAATGAATGAATGAATGTTATATGTTAATGATTGATTGATATATGTTTCTTTATATACAAAACCACATATGTTTCTTTATGATTTGTTTTCTAGTATATATGCATGAATCCTAATGAGTTTATTCAACTATTTTCTAATATATAGATTGGGTACTAGGGAATGGAGAGTCATGTGGGTTGGAGAGGGGGGAGCATAAGAAATTCCACTTTCATGTGGTTGCCTATGTTTAGTAGAGAATAATTTAGGATTTGGAAAGTCTTGGAACAAACCTCCCTTGTTCCAACAAATGAACAAGTAAGTCAATTTTGACTCCATTGTTGCTCCATCAAATCAAGGAATGTTTGCTCCAATATTAAAACACTCTAATAAATTATTATTGAAACCAAGAGGAGCTCATTCATGTATTCATGTGCTTCGGTATTCCTAATTTTTATTTAGTCATAAAAATGTTTCTTAATTTATTTTATTATTTTTCTTATTCTTTATCTACCTTTAACACAATTTATGTGCATTGTGGGTATTCTTATTCCATAAATGTAACATGGATGGGAAGAATGTGGATGAATTTCTCCTCTTGAGTAGCCATTCCCTGTCAGGTGTGCACCCTACCCTTTGCATTTCATAAAATATATCAAAATCTTATCCTATGTAGTTAGCATGACCATAACAATGAATAAGGAAATTGTATGTTACAACAGTGGGCTCATACCCATCCCTTTGCATCTCATTCAAAGGCATATTGATGACCTCAAATTTCCTAGCATGTACCAGTATACCTATCACAGTTTTGTAGGAGTTCTCATCATGCATAAATCCTTCCTGTCATTTGGTCCATTTAAATAAGTTCAATGCTATTCCTTTTGATAAATTCAATGCATTATGATATAAGTATACCTGTAAAAATTTTCTCAAGATATATTGTTCATAATTTCTACTATCGTGGTTTGTTTTCTAAGCTCACATGTTTATCAGAATCCTATCTAAATGTCCCAATTTCTTATTGTTTGCAATGTCTATAGGTAAAAATATAGGTCCAAGATCTATATATACAACCTTTGGTTTCTTTTGCTAATAATCCATATGGGTATTCAAGTTCCAATTCGACCTTTCATCATAGAAATTATACCAATTATTAAAAATAAAAGAGAAATAATATCAATACAATTAGATGGAAAACAATCTACCATGATCCCCTCACAAGAATTACTCAAATATCTACATGGACCCGACATAGAAACCACACAAATTTCTATCATCATTACTTCCTTGCTATCATCTATGCTACTAATTTGATAACTTGGTATATAGTACCAATAATTTATACCGCTACATAGCTTTTTATAAATGGGACTATGACATGGGTTTGCCATTAATATCCCATCCTCAAGGAATTAAGAACTCTTCTTGTTCCAACACAAGAAATTTTTTCCTCTCAACACATTGCTCTTATTTTGCAATAAAATGGAGGAAAATTGGAATAACATTACTAAAAGGATGGAGCAACATGTGAAAAATCTTACAAGACACTTTTAAAAAAAAAAGTCTGTCTAGAGGAATCTATTGCAACTTGTAGGAGAGAATCCACTCAATTGATAACTACATTTGTCCTTTATGAGGTTCTTTTGTAAGACTTGCAATAGTATCACTATAGAGGCAAATATGATTATAGTAAACCATACTCACCACTGTTTGCCAAACCTCTGCAAGTACAAGAAAATATAGAGTAAAATTTGTTGCTTTCAACCTGAAAGTATGGTGAAGAACATATATAGCATGTAAATTGCACTTATGATTTCATCCAAGTATTTGTGGTAATTGTTTCATCCATCCAAATTAAAGTTACAATTATAGCGCTGCTACAGAGGGAAAGTACATAATTATATAAGGTTTATGTATCAAGGTTTTGAACTCCTTGACTACATAAGGAATAAAGCTTTATAAATCTAGGCTTCATAGCAAAAATTTGCACCAAATACAACCATAATTGGTTGCCCCCCATTATCCATACCACCATGATATACTATCTTCATTTCTACAATATTTGTAAGCTTCATATATTTTTCCCTTGCAAGGTATTTGTCATGAAGTGAATAATTTGCAATTGAAAAAGGTGGCCCCCATATATCACGAAACACCAACCATTTGGCACAAATCCAACCAGCTTGTGCTTGTGCAACCTTCTCATTAAAAAATTGCTTCACAATCACTTTTGGGATCACATCAATTTAAAGTATCTCTCATCATAGAAAGTCTCTTTGTCACAAATTTTCTATGTTCTTCCATATAATACTAGGGGGCTTAGCAACATTCATTGTGCATCTCCAATCCTCATTAGGAGGCCATGGAAGAAAAATTACAATCAAGAAAAGAATTCAAAGTCAATATACTATCTAATGGTAATAATAACACTAATAAATAAGAGAGTTATAAAAGTACTTATCTTTGAGAAGAATTTAAGCTACTTCTAGACCTTCAGACTCCTTGCATCCAACTTGTCCATATCATCATCGAGGTGTCATCCTTTCGTTGCAATAGCGAGGGTTTCTTCTTTTAGTAAAAACATTTGATCCTAGGGTTTTCCCCACAAACCTCAGGATTTCTTCTCCAAGCCCTTATTGGCTTGGTAGGCTTTACCAACCCTTGATACTCAGCCAACACTTCCAGACTTTCAACCCTTAGATTTTCACATTTACATATTTTTGCAAGTTCAACAGTTTGAAAGAATTTCTTTACAAATACCATTAATTATCAATCTCCAAAAATATTCAGACTATGTCAAAACCAGAAATATTCACATGATAGCCTCATTAGATACTACTGCACAATCTCTATAAACATATTGATATGGATCCTTTTATATCAAGTTCAACATAACAGTTTATTCTTCTTAAGGTGACTTCAATCTTTAATCTCAAAGATAAGCTTAGCCTCTTCTTCACTGTTAGACAACAAGTCATGTCTTCATCTTTCAAGATTAAGGAAAATACATGTCATTCAGCAATCTTACTTAGACACAAACATACTTTCTTAACAAGGTTAGTGTATCTTTCACAAGGTATAGAACTTATTAAGCTTGTCCTACCCTGCTTCAAAAATTTGTCATTTGAAATGTCAAGAATACTTTCTCAATAATTATACCCTTGCTGGAAAAAATCTTCAATGCATTGCACATATTCCAATAACCATATAGGGATACTCCAAACTAAGATATTAAGACATCATAGCTAACCCATTTTAAAGGATCAATTTCTTTAACCATTTCAATAATTTTTTTCACTTTTCCAATTGAGATGGGTAAACAACATCCTTTGATGGAAATATCTTGAGTCTAATTTTATTTCATGAATAAGATAGGCTTGGACATATTAGGTCCTTAACCATAGTCATATCTCCTTGATGCACGACTATTTCCATAAGTGAAATATTTTATTAAAATGAGTGATGATACATACCTTTTATGATATCTTGGTTCTCCAACACTTAGTGTCAACAGTTATAGTTAGTAGACCCTCATTTGCTGATATATTTTTTATGCTCAAGACTTTTATACATGCTTCAATAGATCTACCTTTTGAGACAGAAACAAATTATCTTTTTTGATATTATGTAAGGAGTCTTCCGACCTTATGAGAAATATTGGATGCCTTGAGAAATTTCGACAAGATATGATATTTTTGGTTTGTCTAAAACAGAAATAAAGCCTCTTGTAGCATACTTCTGAGATTTTCGGTTTCATATTTGTGAGCCCTTTTCTAAGATCATTTTGATCCCTTTAATTCATGAACAAAGGTTTTTTTGGCTACAAGCTCGGAGAAAAAATTATTAAGCATACTAAGATTTATGTTGTCCAATACAAAGGTGTGAGGCCATTCGGCCTACCCTCATTACACATGAAAATGAAACTGAAACTTGATCTTGAACTTATCGAATTACCAGTTTCATCCATATGAGAAACTTCGGTCTATGAACAATCAAACCCTAATTTGATGTTATCATCATTTGTTTACCTTAGATTCTCTTCATATGTTTCAAAAAGACTCATTATTGGACTGAAAAGTATTTCGTATGATTCAAAACTTTTCCTTTTCCTCAAACGCTGCCTTTCAAAATCTAGACTACCTTCAAATAGAGGACTAAACATGCCCCCTTTTGAATTAGAATTTGGGGCTTCAGATTGATCATCTTCCAAATCAATTTTATTATAATAATTGGTTTCATTTCTATCCATTAAAGTATTATTCATATGATTTATTTTCATTTTGATTTTTGGGTTCACAAAGGTGTTCTATGATGAAGATATTTTAGGTTTGACACTCATGTTGTTCCATCTTCCATGAACGTATATGTATTAAAAGTTCTCCAATTTTCACTAATGGCAGCACCCTTTTGTCTTTCAAGTTGGAAACTTCCCTTTTTGAAGACATGTTGAATATGTAGCAATGCACCAACTGAAATGTTCCTGCCAAATTCTGATTCTTCCATGAATCATGATTTATGTTACCACCAATTGATATAGTATGATCCTTTAGAGTAATCAATGTGATTCATATCTTGCTTGGCATACACGTATTAATTATTCCTACAACATGAGGTATTCTATTTATTTTTCCACACTTTCTAACAAAATATTTTGTTGATTTCAAACGTAATATTGCCTCTACATTTAAATTAGGTGAGTGAATTTCCCTATGTTGGACACTTAGAATTATGCGGTTACTTAATGAATTATCACTCTATGATGATATTTTCCCTTGATGATAATTATTGTTGAGTATTTATGTTACTTCATGATGGCATATGATGGAGCTTTTTCTTTTCCATCCAGTATGATTATGATGATTCATGTTACATATGTGTATATAGGTACTATCAGGAAAAGTTGACCTTATGCAAGTTGAAGCATTGTTGAGAATTACTGTTAGAACAAATTAAAAGTTATCATTTGATATGTGGTTAGAGAATTTGCTCTGCATTCTTTTAGAATTCATAGAACATTAAGAATTATTTTCAGTCATAGTTATAAATATGTGGTTCTTTTTTTATTTTTTTCCTTAATCATCACTCAGATCTTTATAATTGAAAATAATGTTTAGTTTGTTCTAACTTCTACCCATCTTTATAATTGCATGCTTTTGTCTAAGAGAATGATGTCAATAACCTTTTAGTAAGAGTTACCCTTGAGAATAGTTTCATATGAATAAAAAGATGATTTAATGTATGCAATATGATTCAATGTATTTGTTGCTCATTACTACAGAGACGTGAGGAACAATTAAAGGAACGCCAAAATTCTAAGCAAAATGCTAAAGAAGACTCTTGGAGGGACCTAATACTTGTTAATTCCCTTGTATCCTTAGTTGTTTAAAAAGGGTTATGCAAAGCCAGAGAGCAAGAAAAGAAAGAAGCAATAGCTAGTAAATATTTGAATCTTGAATTTGTCATGAAGGAAATTGGATCAGAGTTGAATGGAAGGTGGGTAAGGTCTAATTGTATCAGGTATATTCTTTTATTTATCAGTGAGATAATGATTCTACTCATATTTCTACTAGAGAGTTTAATTTAAAATCAACAATTTACTCAGTTAGGAGAAGGGCCACAAGTATTCACAATAAAAGCAACAATGGTTGTTCACTTTCAAATAACCCCATTCCTAAGAATGTTTCAATGTTTTGGGTTACAAGCCTTGCTTTTAGTGGTCAGCTATTGACAAACTAACAATAAATTTTCCATTATATTTGATCTTGGGTTGTCTAAAAGAATGCAAAATTATTAATATATTTTTCATTTTCCTTTTTTCTTAAACTTTTCTTTCACCAAATTTTGTAACAACCTATGTAAAAATTATGGACCATTTTCCTTAGATATATTTTTTTCCTAAATCATATATTTGAAAATGTCTCACAAATTTTGATATATTTTAATGTCATTGCATAATGATGATATATTTTATATGTAATATGTTCTATTCTAAGTCATGCATGTTGCATGCCCAAGTTACAACTCCTGCAACCTCAAAGCACAACTGTTGCAACTTTAACACATAGTTACTACAAGAAGATACAAGCAAATGTTTTATGGAACGGTTGTTTCAACCTTAAGTTGTAGTTGTTTTTCCCTTACTCAAACAAAATAATTCTTGTATAAAGGTTGTTGCCATGTATTTATGACTCAGATTCAATAATGATAAGCACTTGTCACGTATAATGATCTCTTAATATATATATTTTCTTTTATATATAATATATTTTATTCTAATTCATAGATGTTTCATCCCCAAGTCACAACTCTTGCAACCTCAAGTCATAGTTGTTGTAACTTTAATGCACAATTACTATAACCAAATATAAGTAACTATTTTATGGAACCGTTGCTGCAACCTGAAGCTACAGTTTTTGTTCTATTACTCAAATAAAATAATTCTTGTATAAAGGTTATTATTGTGTATCTATGCCTCAGCTTCAATATTTACAAGGACTTGTCAGGTATAATTCTCTCGTAATATATATATTTTCTTTTATATATAATATGTTTTATTCGAAGTTACAAATATTGCATCCTAAAACCATAGTTGTTCCAACCTCGAGCCAGATTTGTTGCAACTTTAATGCATAGTTTTTTTTTGTAAGCTGCGGTAGTGCCTTTCTTTTTCTATTTATATAAAAGCAAGTTAATCCATATACAAAAATTTGGTGGCCTCAACTTGCCCATATGGGAAACCAAGTCTGTTAGCCACCTAAAACTATTATAGGCCATCCAGTAACAAAAATTAATAAGTCTTTCAATCAACGCTAAGTAAACCTTGCAACCAAAATCACTAATCATGTTCCAACCTAACATAAAAATATTGAAAAGTAATGCTATCCTAAAAAAGAAGCATACTATAAACTACATGATCTAATCCTTTCGGTCTTCCTTGTCAAAATCCACATTTGCAGGTGCTGCGGTCGAGTCCCCCGGTGCTAGTGATAGCTTCTTCAGATGTTGTTGGATTTCATCTAGCTTGTTGTCCTGCATAATCATGATGATTTGCAGGTTTTTCATATCTTTCTTGATATTTAGCATACCTTGGGCAATTTCTGCCATTTCACCCACCACCTGCTCCAGTGCCCTGGAAAGTAAGCGCATCAACACCTAGTACACATGCAAGGCTTGCTTGTAGAGTGTCATCCTTCCTCTGGTGTGCCCCAGGTCAGGGATGATATCCCCCCATTCCTCCATCTCGGGCTCAGAGTCTCCTTCCATGACATTGTTTTCCATTTCCTGTATGAGCTAATGAATGTCAGCGTCTATTACTTCTTTGTATGCACGTGCGGCCTCTTACACAACCGTCCTCATGGTTTTCCTGCTACGCCTCTGATATACTGGTGTGGAGGTCATCGGGTCTTTTCTGCCTAGCTGGCTTTGACACCCTCTACCGCCACGACCACTTCCTCTGCCTAGGCGAGCCATCTTTCCCTCTATAGCCACCTGTTTACAATTATCAACATCAAAAGTTAGTTTGTCAGAAATTTCACTTATCCCCAATGCCTACATATTCTTGTCGCTGGGCCTACCCTCCCCACTCCAGTTTCTCCTGTTGGTCTGGATACTCCCTGGTCTCTCTCCCCTTGGGCTTGACATGGGCGGGCCCTCAGTTGTCCTCTCCCCCACCCAGATTGCCTCCTTAACTTCCTCAGGCTACCCCTTTTCCCTACTCCTATAGTACCTCGGCAAGCCATTATTCTGATCCTCATGCTTCCTTACCATATAAACCTCTGCCCTGTTCGGAACCACCCCTTCCTCTGTATTTCTCATCTTGCTCCCCTCCTCCTCCTTACTGTGTGTAACAGGGTGAATTGCAGACCCGCTCAGACGCGACCCTCCCTCAATGATTCCCAGCTCTCCCCCCTCCTCCAAGATACTATGTATGGCAGAAAGAGATGCAGGAATTGAGACTAAGAAAACATACCCAGAATTTCACTCGACCGCTGAAGAATCCGACACTCACTTAGCTCTGTTCTCCACCTTCCTTCACTGCACACTGAGCTCTATTCCCCCTTTGCCACCCTCATTAACCTTTTCCCATCTGTCTTGCGTCCCATCCCACTCTCGCTGTCGTTTCCTCATTCCTCTTCTCCCACTCTCCTGTCACCTCGTTGCCTTGAAACTCCCTCAGGCATGCAGGGTGCCACCACGTCCCTTTGAATTATTATGAGGGCAGTTGGTGGCCGGCCTGTCTAGCCTCTCCCCTGTGCTGTTATTCTGGTCATACTCTCCACTTCCCTCACCCCGATCGGGGGAACTTTAATGCATAGTTATTGTAGTTGGATACAAGCAATTATTTTATGGAACAATTTTTGCAATCTTAAGTTACAACTATTGTTCCCTTAATCAAATAAAATAATTCTCGTATAAAGTTTGTTGTTGTGTATTTATGCCTCAACTTCAATATGGACAAGGACTTGTCAGCTATAATTATCTCTTAATTCCCCATTATTTTCAAAACGATTATGATTGATTGTAAATCCCACCCTTTTCCTCTCACCTTACATTCTACTATCTTAAAATATCACTTGGGAGAGGGGATTCTCTCTCTTTGAACTTCCAACTTTTATGAGATAAATTTTTTAATCATTAATAATCTCATTCTAGTAACTCCCTTAAAGTACCTTTCTCAAGCCATCAATCCAAATCCTTCTAAAAAATAACATTAGTGGCATAACTTTATATGGAGAACCATTCTTATAAGCATTTCCATAAACGTGAACAACAACGTTGGCATTAATGACTATATAGGACCTTTGTTTTATTCTCTAAAAAGCTCTATTCCAGTACAAATTAGGTGATGTTTTTGAGCTCGATTTAGTCTTATATGTGCTTTTCAAACAACACACAACCACCTATTCTTTAAAAAAAACAGGGTTGGCACAATTTTCTCATGCGAATTCACACCATGCTACCCACACCCACATCAGAATGTCAAAATAAAATGCGCGCAATTTGTCCCCCAAACCATGCGTTGATTTCGCCTCAGTCGCGTCGGGTAAATCCTTCACTCAGCGTACAGGTTATTTGACCCTGACACTCTGATATCATGTTAAAAAGCAATGTTTTAATTAATGAAAACACCCATTGGTCAGCTCTACGACAGAGAGTCTGAACTAGGAGAGTCTAGCTTTGCAAAACATTCTACATTGTCCATGTACATTACACATTAAATAGCACACACGGTTTTAGGGAAGTTAGAACCATACCCTAAGAAATAGAAACTAATTCCTATCTTGAAGTACCGTGAACCAGTTCACTATTCTAGCAGATTCTCCATTATCTCTAACACATTGGTCTTCCAATGTTGGTTCCAATGGCACAACATGTTACCAAAATGGGAAAATTATATGAAATAATTGCTATGAGCGAGTTATACGAATCTATCAAAACATTCATTAAACATTTAGTGAAATGTCAGTGAGTATATCAGACAAAATTCGACGAATACCATCTTCAAAATTCTAACGAAAAAGAAAATGTTGAAATTACAACTATACAAAAAATGATGTTTCGTGACATCTTTTTGTTGTTGTTATAGTGATGAAACATCGTCACAAGAACGAAAAATATCCATAAAAAAATTGATCAATATTTAGTAAGGCTTCTATCCATATGCCAAATGCATTATGGGCCATTTTAATTTTTCATATCACTCGGAAGAAGGTTGTCTTAATGAATTTTGTACATTGTATTTTTTTCCTTTATTATGAATTCAAAATTTGTTAATGTTGTTGGATTATGTTTTATATACTAAATATAGGATATATTTTATTAAAAAAATTCATATTATTTAAATTACTATTAGACTTTAGAAGTTTGTTTTTAAAATGAAAGAAATTGATTTATCGTTACTTATTCTCTCAACTAAATTAATAATGAAACCATTTCACATTAATGTTTTTCTAATAATTAAAACTGAAATACTAAAACAATTCATTTATGTCATACTTAATTATTGTCAATTTTAAAACAACTTCGAAATATATAATTGGAGCGTCTCATTATATTGACCATATACTTTAGGTAACATTGGATTAGTCATAAATGTATTCAATCTCTTAATATTACGTATTATGTAATTTTTAATTATTTAAAAAAGAGAAGGATAACGAATAAAATATTTAATACTATAATATTAAGAAAAACAAATTATATATATATAAAGGTGAGTGGGCATTCTATTAATCAAATATATAAATATAGTTTACTTTTTATCAATGTAGTCTACTACTAAAGAAACCAAACTAGTGGTGAAATTGAAAGATTTTGGTCTTAAATGATACAAATTTAAACATAACATGATCTAACATCTTGTTATACTAATTATAATGAGCATTTCTAGTTTGAAAAGCAGTTTGGAGTATGATATAGAATGCTCCATACATATCCCAAAACATAAAAAATCATTATCAATGAAATCTATACTAAGAGAAGTATATGGGTGGCACTCCAAAAAAATGTTAACCATTTAATATAAACTAAAAGGAGGTAGACACCTCAATGGGGTTAGCCAAGGTGCCTGGAGATGTAGGGCCTTTAAGACAAACCAGGATGGATTCTATCTAAGCCAATCAATGTTCCATGTTCTTGTGTTCATCCAATGTAGTAGAAGGATTTCCCACTTGGTTTCATTCCTCTTTAGGAGTACCTCCCAACAAGGCCTTAATGTCCCAATACAGTTCTACGGTGTAAAGATACTAGTTTTGTTGACCTCTTGTGTGATTGGTGTCAAGAGCCCAATCAATGATAGAGGAAAATATATTTGCATTAGTGTCTTATAATCCTATTTTTCTAATACTTCATCAATAGCCTGTTGAATCTCCTCTTTGACCTATGGGGGGGTGTCTGCAAATGAAATATTTTGGTTACAAAATGAGCTTAGGAGCAAGCTCGAGAACTACCCTCCCTATGGCTCCATAAGTTTCTCTAGCTAGAAGTTCATTAATGGGGGATGGTGGGGAAGAAACATTAGAAACCATAGTAAGGATAAGTAACTAAACACAAAGAGCACCAACGAGAAGGAACAACGAGGAAAATAGACAATGCATAGGCTAGGGGACTTCAAGAGAGTAGGGCTAAACAATAGCCAAATGATCAAAGACAACACATGCATTTAAAGGTAACCAACCAAACCAAACAAATATAGAATCGATACTATCATAAACCGAGCAAACAAGTACATGTTTCCAAGCACCAACAAGTGGTGGATGGGTTGAAATCTAAAGCTTGCATGTTTTCTCCCAATAATCAACCATACCACTAACCATGAAAACATCAAGACACACCTAGGAATTCTGACAGTGGGGAGGCTTGGCCAAGAGGACCTCAACCTTCCCCCAAGGTAATAGTAGAAACATCCTAGAGTAGAGTGAAAATACCTACAATAACAACTACACCCAACAAGGAAAGGCTCGAATGAGCACAAAAAAAAAGTGGCTTGTTGCTAAATACTACAATTTCCCCATAGCCATGATACCCCCACCATCATCAAGAATCTTTATATCTATTGCACCCTTCACAATTATTTGATATATGCTATGATGATAGCAGGCAATTATCATAATCATGCTATGAAAAATGAGAAAGGGCGATAAAATTTTTATTATTACTTTTATATGAATCTCAAAGAAGCTATCCTCTATCAAATTTTTGTACCCACATATTATAAACACTTTACTCTTTATATTTTTTCATGTGAGAATCTAGAAAAATAATATCGACCTTTAAATTTAAGAAAATCCTTTTTTAATTCTTTTAAAGATGGAAGATTAAAGTAAAGGTAAATTATATAGAGGGGCATTTTTAAAATAATATAATATTAAATATAAAGGAAAAATCACATGTGTGTCAATTGGGGTTATTTCAAGGTATTTGGGCGGAAAAATTATTATTTATCCCACCTAGGTTCAAATCTCCATTAATGAGATCATGAGCTTTGACATCTTGATGATTATTGTTGTAATTTCTTTGAGCTTGAAAAACACTTTTAAAAGTGAAGTATAAAAACCAAAATAAGCATGGATTAATACCAAATAACAATCCCTCACACACACATATATATATGAGAATTGTTCTAGTACACAACAATTTCACTTTTACCTTAGAACAAAAAAACAATGATCGATATTATTTCATTAAATAATATATATATAATATATATAAATAATTAATACTATATATATATAAAATAATATAATATATATATAATAATTATATTAATTAATAAAATCAAATTTAATATTTATTTTTTAGTATATTCTTGTTTAAACAATATAATGTATAGGTTAAGGCCATTTTAATGCACATATATTTTCATGATTTTCATTTCAAAACCACTAAAAAAAGAGATTAAAAAAAAGTAAAAACATTTAAATTGATTGTAAATTTTTAACATGGCTATGAATTATAAATTTACATTATTAGCCAAAGTCTTACCATACACAATCTCAAACAAAGCTACATATTAGTTATTGTGTGCGGTTTAATTTAAATGTAACTAAATTAAAATAAAAATATTAAATTATGGTTGATGTTAAGG
Source organism: Pinus taeda (assembly GCA_000404065.3). NCBI lineage: Eukaryota > Viridiplantae > Streptophyta > Pinopsida > Pinales > Pinaceae > Pinus > Pinus taeda. Next base: position 59,585 of record APFE030102331.1, on the reverse strand, counting down.
TTTAGAATCAAGTTAATATAGATTCTATTAGTTGGTAAATTGAGGTATTTGGTTATTTGTAATTTAACATTGTTAAAGTGGAAATCCAATCGTATCCAACAATAATAATAATAAATTTTTGATAAACCACTAACTTTTTTTAAAAAGATATTGCAATCTTAAGAATTACATACCATGTATATCTGTTGTAATCTAAAAAATTGAATGCTTAATACCTGCCTATAATAAACATAATAATACCGGATGTGGCCATTTATAACATTTCACCGAATTATTTATTTTAAAAATATTTTAAGATTTAGTGGATTATTAAAACAAATTTGCATGCATTGCGGGACAATCATCCTGATAAATAAAACCATAATTAAATATATAAATTTAAATATTCTACCAATTTAAACTTTAATATTCTATAAATATCTATATTTTCATTAAAAAGGTATTTAAAATATGTTTTTGGAAAAGTTGAATGTTTTTTAAAAATTGGTTAGTTAATAAAAGGTCAATGATGCTACATGAGCTTAACTAGCATATAAAATTATCTATGTAATGATATATTTTAATAAATAATTAGAATATAAAATGGTCCATATAAAATACGTTTTTAATAAATTATTAAAACAAATAATCATTTGAAGTTTTTTTATTATTTCAAAGACGCCGTCATCACTTCAATGTAATACATTGCTGGATAAAATCTCCATATTTTTTTCAAGTGGGTTTACCAAATCATGATTATATATTTGATTTGGTTGCTTTTATATACAAAGATTTAAGTTTTGAATTCGGAGAAGAAGGTGGTGATACGCAACTATCAAGGAGAGAGAAACAAATCTGAGTAGACATTGTCCAACAATCTGACAATCATTGTGCTATAATACATATTAAAATTACCAGGGAATTTCTTATAAAATCTTTAAAATGACAACCAAT
>APFE030102331.1:6324-57781 GCA_000404065.3 Pinus taeda | reverse complement strand
AATTTTGTACATTGTATTTTTTTCCTTTATTATGAATTCAAAATTTGTTAATGTTGTTGGATTATGTTTTATATACTAAATATAGGATATATTTTATTAAAAAAATTCATATTATTTAAATTACTATAAGTTAGAAATTTTTGTTTTTAAAAATGAAAGAAATAATAAGATTATAGTTAATTATTCTCTCCAAATAAATTAATAATGAAACATTTCACATTAATGTTTTCTAATAAAATAAAATGAAATATAAAAACAATTCATATGCAACTTAAAATAGTCAATTTTTAAACAATCGAATATATAATTGGATGCCATATATATGATCCATAGACTAGGAACATTGGATTATCATTAAAATGTATATCCAACTCTTAAATATATTAAGTATTAATTTAATTTTAATATTTAAAGAGAAGGATAAGAAAATAATATTTATAATAATTAATAACAAATTATATATATATAAAGGTGAGTGGGCATTCTATTAATCAAATATATAAATATAGTTTACTTTTTATCAATGTAGTCTACTACTAAAGAAACCAAACTAGTGGTGAAATTGAAAGATTTTGGTCTTAAATGATACAAATTTAAACATAACATGATCTAACATCTTGTTATACTAATTATAATGAGCATTTCTAGTTTGAAAAGCAGTTTGGAGTATGATATAGAATGCTCCATACATATCCCAAAACATAAAAAATCATTATCAATGAAATCTATACTAAGAGAAGTATATGGGTGGCACTCCAAAAAAATGTTAACCATTTAATATAAACTAAAAGGAGGTAGACACCTCAATGGGGTTAGCCAAGGTGCCTGGAGATGTAGGGCCTTTAAGACAAACCAGGATGGATTCTATCTAAGCCAATCAATGTTCCATGTTCTTGTGTTCATCCAATGTAGTAGAAGGATTTCCCACTTGGTTTCATTCCTCTTTAGGAGTACCTCCCAACAAGGCCTTAATGTCCCAATACAGTTCTACGGTGTAAAGATACTAGTTTTGTTGACCTCTTGTGTGATTGGTGTCAAGAGCCCAATCAATGATAGAGGAAAATATATTTGCATTAGTGTCTTATAATCCTATTTTTCTAATACTTCATCAATAGCCTGTTGAATCTCCTCTTTGACCTATGGGGGGGTGTCTGCAAATGAAATATTTTGGTTACAAAATGAGCTTAGGAGCAAGCTCGAGAACTACCCTCCCTATGGCTCCATAAGTTTCTCTAGCTAGAAGTTCATTAATGGGGGATGGTGGGGAAGAAACATTAGAAACCATAGTAAGGATAAGTAACTAAACACAAAGAGCACCAACGAGAAGGAACAACGAGGAAAATAGACAATGCATAGGCTAGGGGACTTCAAGAGAGTAGGGCTAAACAATAGCCAAATGATCAAAGACAACACATGCATTTAAAGGTAACCAACCAAACCAAACAAATATAGAATCGATACTATCATAAACCGAGCAAACAAGTACATGTTTCCAAGCACCAACAAGTGGTGGATGGGTTGAAATCTAAAGCTTGCATGTTTTCTCCCAATAATCAACCATACCACTAACCATGAAAACATCAAGACACACCTAGGAATTCTGACAGTGGGGAGGCTTGGCCAAGAGGACCTCAACCTTCCCCCAAGGTAATAGTAGAAACATCCTAGAGTAGAGTGAAAATACCTACAATAACAACTACACCCAACAAGGAAAGGCTCGAATGAGCACAAAAAAAAAGTGGCTTGTTGCTAAATACTACAATTTCCCCATAGCCATGATACCCCCACCATCATCAAGAATCTTTATATCTATTGCACCCTTCACAATTATTTGATATATGCTATGATGATAGCAGGCAATTATCATAATCATGCTATGAAAAATGAGAAAGGGCGATAAAATTTTTATTATTACTTTTATATGAATCTCAAAGAAGCTATCCTCTATCAAATTTTTGTACCCACATATTATAAACACTTTACTCTTTATATTTTTTCATGTGAGAATCTAGAAAAATAATATCGACCTTTAAATTTAAGAAAATCCTTTTTTAATTCTTTATATATGAAAATTTTTAAATAAATTAAAATTAATATTAGACATTTTTAAATAATATAATATTAAATATAAAGGAAAAATCACATGTGTGTCAATTGGGGTTATTTCAAGGTATTTGGGCGGAAAAATTATTATTTATCCCACCTAGGTTCAAATCTCCATTAATGAGATCATGAGCTTTGACATCTTGATGATTATTGTTGTAATTTCTTTGAGCTTGAAAAACACTTTTAAGTGAGTATAAAAAAAATAAGCTGGTCTAATACCACATCTCTACAACCAGATAATATATGAGATTGTTTAGTATCAACAATTTCATTTTACCTTAAACAAAAAAACAAGTCGATTTATTTCTTAAATAATATATATATATATATAATAAATATATATATATATATATATATATATATATATATATATATATAATTAATTAATAAAAGCATATTTAAAATATTTTATTTTTAGTATATTCTTGTTTAAACAATATAATGTATAGGTTAAGGCCATTTTAATGCACATATATTTTCATGATTTTCATTTCAAAACCACTAAAAAAAGAGATTAAAAAAAAGTAAAAACATTTAAATTGATTGTAAATTTTTAACATGGCTATGAATTATAAATTTACATTATTAGCCAAAGTCTTACCATACACAATCTCAAACAAAGCTACATATTAGTTATTGTGTGCGGTTTAATTTAAATGTAACTAAATTAAAATAAAAATATTAAATTATGGTTGATGTTAAGGTTTAGAATCAAGTTAATATAGATTCTATTAGTTGGTAAATTGAGGTATTTGGTTATTTGTAATTTAACATTGTTAAAGTGGAAATCCAATCGTATCCAACAATAATAATAATAAATTTTTGATAAACCACTAACTTTTTTTAAAAAGATATTGCAATCTTAAGAATTACATACCATGTATATCTGTTGTAATCTAAAAAATTGAATGCTTAATACCTGCCTATAATAAACATAATAATACCGGATGTGGCCATTTATAACATTTCACCGAATTATTTATTTTAAAAATATTTTAAGATTTAGTGGATTATTAAAACAAATTTGCATGCATTGCGGGACAATCATCCTGATAAATAAAACCATAATTAAATATATAAATTTAAATATTCTACCAATTTAAACTTTAATATTCTATAAATATCTATATTTTCATTAAAAAGGTATTTAAAATATGTTTTTGGAAAAGTTGAATGTTTTTTAAAAATTGGTTAGTTAATAAAAGGTCAATGATAGCTACATGAGCTACTAGCATATAAATTATCTATGTATATATATTTTAATAAATAATTAGAATATAAAATGGTCCATATAAAATACGTTTTTAATAAATTATTAAAACAAATAATCATTTGAAGTTTTTTTATTATTTCAAAGACGCCGTCATCACTTCAATGTAATACATTGCTGGATAAAATCTCCATATTTTTTTCAAGTGGGTTTACCAAATCATGATTATATATTTGATTTGGTTGCTTTTATATACAAAGATTTAAGTTTTGAATTCGGAGAAGAAGGTGGTGATACGCAACTATCAAGGAGAGAGAAACAAATCTGAGTAGACATTGTCCAACAATCTGACAATCATTGTGCTATAATACATATTAAAATTACCAGGCAATTTCTATAAAATCTTTAAAATGACAACCATAAGATAACAATAAATAATAATAATAAAATTTATAATAAATAAAATTATAAATTATAAATGTTTACTTTATAAATTAAAAATATTTAATAACCTTGACCAAACTAATAGAAAATCAACATAAAACTAATAGAAAATAACATAAAACAAATGCATAATAAATGATAGTTACCAACCTATGTAGCATTAATGGGTGGTACTGATATTTATTATAAAAAAATAAAAGAAAATAATTATCTAAATTTTATTTATGTAAAGTTAAATTGTTAGATGATTAGTTTTCAATGTAATTTAGCTAAATATAATTGATTTTTTTATTATATTTTTTTGTCACAACATTAATTTTTTATTTATAAACAAAAGTTGAAATAATATATTAATTATTTAGATCGTAAAATTAAATTAATAAAAATAGAAATTGTAAATTACCAAAAAATTATATAAATTATTAAAAAAATGTTTAAGTCATATAAAAAGATTTTATATATATATATATATACACATATTACATAAGTTAGTTTTTAGATAATTTAGTTATTTTAGCTAGACAATCTAAATAATTGAAAGAATATCTCTATTACACATTAATTTAGGAGATATTTTAGTTGGATCAAATCTTTTAAATTCTACTCATTAACAATATACTAAATAATACAAACAACTCATGTAGAAATTACAGTGCATATCATGATGAATGACATATACTAAGCACAAGACAAGTAGGAGTTAATATGTCCAACACCCTCCCTTAATGAGTACTTGTCTTGATTTTTTATCTTTGTCTAGTAATGTCTTTATCAAGTTCTCAAATCATTTTGAAATCTCATAGATTGAATTCCATCAAATTGCCTCCTAACCCTTATAAAGTGATGCAGGTGCATGCCACTCAGGCAGAAAAAAAAAAACCGGAAGTTTCTATGTTTTCTAGTTTAACAATAGGGTAAAAATAAAACATGTTAATTTTTTTAAAAAGTAGGATAAGATGGAGAAAAAACATGCTATTTTTCATAAAATAGCTAAATGGAAAAAAAACCTAAATTGCCTTCTAAAAGCTGCTTTTGTAATATGGCAGCTATGGATAAAAAGGAAAAGATGTAAAAAATTAGCCGCCAAGTAAGAAAGATTTCCTCTTAGGTAAAACTCCAGAATTAAGAATTTTTTTTTTTATATATGAACCATAGGGGGAATAAATGTATTCCACAACTCAAAAAGAAAAAAAAAAGAGTGTCTTGGATAGAGAATGGGAGCGCGGAACTGCATGTAGTTTAGTTGTGTAATAAGGGAGATTTTTCTTCCGCGCTGTTGAAAAAAAATTATGGGTTAATACAAAGATTTGGGTGTGTAAAAAAACCAGCAGTGCATATACTGTCCATTCAATAGTATGCATGCCTATAGAATGTGGTTAGAAGCGGTGGCTTTTACAATTGAACGCTGTGGTATTAAATTGTAAACGTTGTGGATTTGGTTGTGCTTTTAATTAGCAGGAATGGATTGTCTTTTTTTTTATGGTATGTATGTTGTAGAATTCGATGGGAAGTTGCGGCATTTATATTGAATGCTGTAGCAATTTATGGTACCGTGGCTGTTAACACTACTCATATATACTGCGCTGTCCACCTAACTGCAATACGCTGCCCTCCATAAATCAATACGCTGCCCACTATAAATTACTACAATGTTGATTTGATAATATTACATAGCGTGTGGTGTTTATCTGAATGATGTGCGCTGTATGCATTCATCATACAGTGTGCTGGTGTTTTGTATAAGTCACAAAACTGTTTAAATGTTGTGCGCTCGCCATCATATGGTGTGCTGTTATACTATTCAATGTGTGTGCCTTCAAGAGTTTTGTGCGCATAATCCAACATACATTGTTTCATTCATGAGAACAGTGAGTGAATTTTAATGTTGCAGCAAGGCAGAATTATTAATAATTTGTGACAGCAATTACAAAGCTCCCATTATTGCACAAGGTGAAGATTTAATGACTGATGACATCAGGGAATTGACAAGAGACCAAATCGGAGACATAGAAGATATTGCAATCAAACTAGGAAGATTGTCATTGGAACCAGCAAGCAGTCCATCATTAGTGGTATCAGAGCCAACCACTGACATAGAGTTGAATCTCAGGAGCAGGAGAAGGATGGCTTTCAGGGTTGGAAGAGGACGAGGACGTGGTGGAAGAGGATGGCCTGTTGCAAACGCCGAAATAATGGAAAGCATAGCAGAGCTGCGAGCTAGATTGGATGCGCTATCCTCCTGCAGGAATATAGATGATGGAGATGTGAGTGAACCCGAAGCTGAAGCTACTGAGGAGGAAGCGGTAGAGATTTCTCCTGAGATGAAGCTCTTTTAGTCAGTGATGAAATCCACAGCCAGGCCATGGAACCAGTTAGTACCAGTATATCAAAGAGGACTAAATCCAGAAGAACTGATCGACTGGATTAATAGTATGGAGAAATTCTTCGATTATGAAGAATTGGAAGATGAGAAGAAATTAAAGTTTGCTGTCACCAAACTAAAAGGCCATGCAGTGCTCTGGTGGAACGGTGTGCAGGCGGAAAGGAGGAGACTGGGTAAGTAGCCAATCAAGAATTGGAGCAGAATGGTAGCGAAGTTAAAAGGTAAGTTTTTTCCCAGTAACTATCAGCAGACATTATTTAGGCAAATGCAAAATCTTAGGCAGAGAGCCTTAACAGTGAAGGAATATACAGAAGAATTCTATAAGGTGAGCATAAGAGCTGGAGAAGCCCAAAATAGAGATGAGAGGGTGGCAAGATATATGAATGGCCTCAGAATGGACATTCAGGATGAGATAAGTTTACTGTCTCCAAAAACAGTAGAGGAAGCCTATCAGATAGCACTGAAGGTTGAAGAAAAACTCATGAGGAAGCAGTCTGCCCGAGGGAGAGGGACTTTCAGAGGAAAGGAAAGTCAAGGTGGTAGTGGAAGATCTATAGCACCTGTAGAAGGAGCTAGCAGTAGCTCAACCCAGCATGCATCCACAGTAGGTGATGCAAGAGGCAGAGGGAGTTTTTCCAGAGGAAGAGGAGGCAGAGAAGTAAGATGCTACAGATGCAATAAGCTGGGACATAGAGCTTTTGAGTGCCCAGAGAGTGCAGAAATAAACCAGAGGAATGCAATTGTTGCTCCAACTGAGGAAGAGGTACCAGTGGCAGCAGTAACAGAAGAAGTGGATACACCAGAAAGCGGAGAGTCTCTGGTACTTAATAAAGTTTTACTCAAGTCAGCAAAGGAGGTGACTGAACCGCCACAAAGGAAGGCTTTATTCAGGACAGTGTATAAAGTCCAAGGAAAATGTTGCTAGATGATCATTGATAGTGGCAGCACTGATAATCTAGTTTCTACAGAAGTAGTGGAGAAATTGAAGCTGAGGACAATGAAGCATCCAACACCTTATAAAGTGTCATGGCTGAAAAAGGGACATCAATTGCTGGTAAGTGAACAGTGTGAAGTAGAATTTCAAGTAGGCAAATATAAAGATAAAATTGTTTGTGATGTGATGCCTATGGACGTGTGTCACATATTGCTTGGAAGACTTTGGCAATATGACAGAGCAGCCATGCATGATGGGAAGAGGAACATCTACAAATTTGGAAAGGATCGTGTCAATCACACATTGTTTCCTTTGCTGGAAGATGTACTAGGACAGAAGATTGATTCAAAAACCTTGTTATTTGGAGAAAAGGAGTACTTGGAGCAGGTGATGGATGTACAAAAGACTGTTCAGAGCAATGGTGAGAAAGTTAAGACAGAAGAGTCTAATCAAAATGTTGAACCAGCTGATGATTGCTCCAGAGTCGTTGAAGGTATAAAAGGTTGTGTGAAGTTTCCAAAATCTACTCCTAATGAAGTTATTGAATTGTACAGGAAACTAGATCTTCAGAGAAGGGAACTGGAAAAACAAAGGACGTATGCACAGGTTAATTTGCTGAGGAAACAAGGCAGGGAAGTTTTCATGAAGGACAGTCATGAAGCGGAAGATGGTAAGAAGGCGAGACTAGCTGACAGTCTCATGGTGAATACAAATCAGCATGTTGAAATATTGCTAGAGAAAGCTGAGGAGAAAACCAATGAAAAAGACTTGGAGCTACAGAAAAGGAATTTGGTGACTGAATCGACAAATGAGACTAGTGAGTCTTGTGATTTTAATGCTAACAATTTGATTGTGTTTACAGGTGATGAACCAAAGTATGTTGCAGAGGGGCAGGAAGTTTGGGAGGTAGCAACATCTATGGCGGCAGCGGAAGCAGCTTCTATGGTAGCAGCTGAATTAACAGAAATTGGGAACAACAACAACAAGCTGGACATAGAAATTGAAGAAATATGGCAACTGATGATGCAGCAGTCAAATTAGAGAAAAATAGAAATAGCAGCAAGCAAGATCAATCAGAACTTGAACCTGATTGACAGGAAGAAGAATATGGAGGAAAGGACAACAGAAATGCAGCGGCAGCAAAGGAATAAAGCATTCAGACAGTTGCAGAACAAAGTGTGGGACCCTGGAAGACAAGAACAAGGACTAAAGCGCATGATTAGGAGATCATGATCATTTTCAACCTTGGGAGTCTGATGCAGGTGCATGCCACTCAGGCAGAAAAAAAAAAAACCGAAAGTTTCTATGTTTTCTAGTTTAACAATAGGGTAAAAATAAAACATGTTAATTTTTTAAAAAAGTAGGATAAGATGGAGAAAAAACATGCTATTTTTCATAAAATAGCTAAATGGAAAAAAAACCTAAATTGCCTTGTAAAAGCTGCTTTTGTAATAAGGCAGCTATGGATAAGAAGGAAAAGATGTAAAAACTTAGCCGCCAAGTAAGAAATATTTCCTCTTAGGTAAAACTCCAGAATTAGGAATTTTTTTTTATGCATGAACCATAGGGGGAATAAATGTATTCCACAACTCAAAAAGAAAAAAAAAAGAGTGTCTTGTATAGAGAATGGGAGCGTGGAACTGCATGTAGTTTAGTTGTGTAATAAGGGAGATTTTTCTTCCACACTGTTGAAAAATTTTTATGGGTTAATACAAAGATTTGGGTGTGTAAAAAAACCAGCAGTGCGTATACTGTCCATTCCATAGTATGCATGCCTGTAGAATGTGGTTAGAAGCGGTGGGTTTTACAATTGAACGCTGTGGTATTAAATTGTAAACGTTGTGGATTTGGTTGTGCTTTTAATTAGCAGGCGTGGACTGTCTTTTTTTTATGGTATGTATGCTGTAGAATTCGATGGGAAGTTGCGGCATTTATATTGAACGCTGTAGCAATTTATGGTACCGTGGCTGTTAACACTACTCATATATACTGCGCTGTCCACCTAACTGCAATACGCTACCCTCCATAAATCAATACGCTGCCCACTATAAATTACTACAATGTTGATTTGATAATATTACATAGCGTGTGGTGTTTATCTGAATGATGTGCGTTGTACGCATTCATCATACAGTGTGCTGGTGTTTTGTATAAGTCACAAAACTGTTTAAATGTTGTGCGCTCGCCATCATATGGTGTGCTGTTATACTATTCAATGTGTGTGCCTTCAAGAGTTTTGTGCGCATAATCCAACATACATTGTTTCATTCATGAGAACAGTGAGTGAATTTTAATGTTGCAGCAAGGCGGAATTATTAATAATTTGTGACAACAATTACAAAGCTCCCATTATTGCACAAGGTGAAGATTTAATGACTGATGACATCAGGGAATTGACAAGAGACCAAATCGGAGACATAGAAGATATTGCAATCAAACTAGGAAGATTGTCATTGGAACCAGCAAGCAGTCCATCATAAAGGTTTATTTCCCAGGTTAAATTCATGAGTTCCACTCTTGAACTCCCGAATCACAGATCTATCAAAGTCAATTATTGGACAACACCAAATTGCATAATCTCACTAGTATACAACTCTCAAGTCTTCAACAAATAATGAGGAATCCTTCCCTAAATCCACAACTCCCAAACTAATTGGAAAACCATCCATATTGAGCTTTACTTCCACTTGAGCTCTTGAAGATACAATTGCTTCAAATTACTAAATGAATTCCCCGTTTATAACTACGAAATTATCAATAATTCTATGGATGTAGTTCCATCTATTGAGATACACGGGTTTCATCCTTGTACTCTCTAGTTATCTAGGAAAACAATCTAAATATTGAATGTACTCAAGTTAATCTTACATTATGACCCTTTTCATCTAATTTTGGAGATTCTTCATCATATCGTTCATAAAAATAAAAACAATAGAATTTCAATAACACTAATTCAAAATCTAATATAATCACAATTGTCACTTATCCATGTATTAGCATGTAGAAGGTGTCACAATAGGAAAATAAACTACACACTCGCACATGTTCTCCACGTGAACCTTTATCATTTTCAACAGTTGTATAGCAATACTTGGGCTTCTTAATCCAAGAGAATACACATGAATCCATGAGAAAACTATAGTTTTCCTTATATAGATAAAATGAATACAAATTTACACTGCATATGCTCAACAATTCCAATTAGGAAAAGGTGTGGAACATACATCGTTACCATCAACAAAATATATGACTTCTTATTGGGTAGTGCACTCCATCCCAACCCACATCATTGCATTGTTGAAATGTATAGGTTAACCTCTCAGAAAACTATAGAATTATTGGAAAGTTGCTATTGGAATTATGTTGTTCATTCCATATTTCTATGGTCATGATAGATATTTTGCAGAGATGGTCAATGGTCAATAGAGTAAGCTTCAAGTATATCTCGCTTCTCCTCAAAGGGTCTCTCATAGTAGTTGAAAGGGACTCTTTCGAATTAAAATGTCATCACATTATTCAATGTGGACACTAGCATTACAAATATTAGTTGATTCCTTCATATAATTCATGCGTCACTTTGTGGGAAACTCAAACTTGGAAATCATGACTCTGAAGTGTCACTAAGAAACCTTTGCGATAAAATATACCTTAGACTTATCCACTCACCACTGCAATATACATAATGAATGCAACTAGTGTCCATCTACCATCAGGACTCAGTTGATAGACAAATAATCATTTCCAAGGACAATCACCACACCCTCTCATAGGAAAACTTATAAATAACTCACAAAATAACCTACTGCCTACTCTAACCTATTTTACAATAAATTACTCTCACATCTCACATATTATTGGGCCCTTTCGTAAGGGGGTTACACCTAGAGCTATTGACTTTGTTACCAAAATAAAATTAGTACACACACAAACTATTATTCTTATATTATTATCACACAATATCACATATTTATACAAAGAGTTAGGCCTTAAGATAGCATAACTATCTAAGCTAGACAATCTAAATAGTTGAGAGAATATCTCAGCTACACACTAATCTAGTAGTTATTTTAGTGGGATCAAATCTCTTAAATCCAACTAGTTAACAATCCCCTAAATAATAAACGACTTACATAGAGATTATAATATATATGATGAGGAATATCAAATATTAAGCACAAGAAAGTAGGAGTTAGTACCTCCAACAATATAACTTTAGACTTCTCCTTAGTTTAAAAGTAAAAAAGATGATGTTTATTTAAGTAGATAATGCTAAAGTTTTAAATATTTGGATGCTAAAGATTTAAATATCAAATTTATGTATTCGGGTTCAAAATTCACATTAACTTTGAGAATGATGTTATATTTACATCACCAAAGTTTATATTAATTTTGAGAACAATGTTATATTTAAATTTCTAAAGCTTTTGTTGACTTTGAGATAATGTTAGAATTAAATTTTCAAAATTTGAGTTAATTTTGGAAGCAATATTGTATTTAATTTTCAAATTTTAGGTTAACTTCTTTTTGCTAAGGCAAGAGCAGATCCTTCTTATTCAATTAAAAAGAGAAATAGTGTACAATCAGAAACCTCGGTGGTGGGGCTCACCATAAGGACAGGCCCACCCCAATCCCCAGTCGCTAAATGACAAAATAAACCCAAGGACGCAGCCAAACAAACCAACAGTCTGAAACTGACCGTTGGATCTTATGCTAAAGATCTAGTGAATGAAAACCATATCGGGTGGCCAACATGATCACCTCTTAACCAACACATCGGACCGATGCATCCTGTAGACCATAATTTATAATCATATCAGGTCCATTTTTGGCCTAACCAACGATCACTTTTACCGCCTGAAATCCACCATTTGCACGCGATTCCCATGAGGTCATGCAAATATCTCGAAACATAACTGTTGTATCGGTCCCACCAACATGCACGTTCAATCCTGGCCGTTGAATGCCCTCACTTGATCCAACGATTCAGGATCATATCGCGCAAACTAAAAGCACCAATAGTTAGTGCACAATGAGGGCAGTATTTCCTCCCCACCGAAAGCCACGTGTCGCGTGGTGAGTGGAATCGCTGCCGATTGTGAAAAACTGCTTCCGACCTAAAGAGCTTGCGATAACCCAGAAACTGCCTAGAGGGTAGTAAAGCGATCATCGGAAAACAAACAGGGGTTTTGCGCCTGCCGAAAAAGTCTGGATTCCGGCACAAGGGCCAAAGGAAGATGAGGATCCCTCCTTCCGGCCATCCCTCTGAGACTGCTGGTTTGCTGTTACCTAGGTTAAGGAGATCAACATAGACCTGCATTCGAAAAAGGACCTCACATATGTCATAACATTTCATAATGACTCCAAATCGATGAGACCCCTTCTGTGTGGCTTTGCTTCAGAAATTCTGTCTCTTGATTTTTCCTAATGTTGCTGTCGGTCACTGATGGCCCTAGATGAGCATTCCTCCTTCAACTTGTCATCCGTAATCTCCGTCCACCAGCAGCACAAGTCGGTATGATTGTTTCGTACTCCCTCATTTGCAAGCCAGTCCGCAAATTTGTTGGCTTCCCTGTGAATATGCACCAACCTAAGAGTTCTCAACCTTCATAGGTGCACTTGGATTCTTTGGTAGACTTGCAAAAGCCGCTAGTGTTCTGAGATTTTCTCAGAAGTAGCGCCAGCATTTATCCTCTTTACTGAGTTGATGACTAATTTCGAGTCAGCTTCAATGATGACATTGTTAATGTTGTGCTTGAGCAATATTTCTAGGCATGATTCCATCACCATGAGCACATCCATATTGTTGGTTGCTTCTCCTAGATAATTGTGGAAGATGATTTGTATGTTTCCTTCTTCATCTCTCAAGACCCCTCCATAACCAGCTTCTCTCGGATTCCCTTTTGAAGCCCTGCCTATGTTGAATTTTAAAAAGGCATGAGAAGTGGGTTGCCAAAAAGACTTGTCTGTTGAGGTCTTCTTGTTAATCTATATAGAACCCTCAGGGGGATGAACCTTTAGCTCTAACTTCTCCAAATTTCTGGCCTCTCTTTGACCAATGAGTTTGCCACTAGCTACACCTCCCATGATATGAACAGTCCCTTTAAGTTGTTTAAGGATTAGCTTTAGGATGCTTCTCACTAGACTCATTTTCTCCTTGAAAATCCTATTGTTGCGCTCCTTCCAGACATTCCAGATTATGAATCCTGGGGTCAGCATCTAGGCAGAGTTAATGATCTCATTGTCCGAAATATTTTTCCACTAATTCTTCAACGTAGTAGTGATATCATTAACATTTCTGTCTGTGTGCTCAAAGACTTCTCCAACCCAATTCCAAAGTATTGTGGAAAAAGTGCATCTATTCAGTAGATGATTTGTAGTTTCTTCTTGTTGTCTGCATAAATAACATCTTGAGGGGCCAACAAATCCTCTTTTTCTTAGGTTATCCCATGTTAGAATCTTGCCCTGTTGAACCAGCCACTTGAATAGTTTTACTTTCATCCAATGATGATTTTTCCAGATTTCTTTCCACGTCTTATCAGTGTTAGGAAGGTCTAGCCTTGCATCTATTATTTTGGCTTCCTTAAGGCTGAAGAGACCTGTATTGTTCTTTCCCCATCTTAGTTGATCATTCAAGTTTGAGTTCAAGCTTTGTCTCTTGTCTAAAAGACCTTGAAGGATGTAGCTTGAGTATGCAACATGCCCATTCCACTATAATCTAGAAGCTTCCAAGTTCTCCATTTCTTATCATTCCTTGCTTGATCCCAATAGTCACTTACCCACCTTAGTCCTTTGTTGATGGTATCAGTGTGAATGTCTACTAATTCTTCACTTCGGAGATTGTCCTCTTGTTGCCAATTGTCCTCCTAGAACCAAGCTAGGTTCCCATTTCTAATCTCCCATAAACTATGGTTTTGGACTAGGGCTTTGTTCTCCCATGCCCTATTCCAAATTGCAGAACCTTTTACATGTCCTGTCATTCTGATGAGATTTTCCTCCTACCATTCACTAGCATATTTGTGCTTCTAGAGTTTTACCCAAGGGGCTTGAATTTCTTTAAGCCATCTCCACCAGATTTTGGCGCCAAGAACTCTATTTAGAATTCCTGTGTCATGAAGACCCAAGCCACCATGGGACTTAGGTTTTCATACTCTGTCCCATGCCACAAGGGACCATCTCTTCTTTTCTTCACCTTTCCCCTAGAGAAAGTCTCTCTGAATGTTTCTTATATTGGTCATTACACCGGTTGGTGCTGGAATGTGAGATAGCATATAGATAGGGATACTTTGTAGGACAACCTTAGTGAGAACTAGTCTCCCTGCTAGATTTAGTACTCTGTTTATCCATTTGTTGATCTTATCTTTTAGCTTATTAAGAACAGGCTCTCAGATATCCTTGTGAAGCGGTTTGTTAGTGAGAGGAACTCCCAGGTACTTCACAGACAGTGTCTCCCTTTGAAAGCCCAAAATTCTGGAAATATTTCTTTGAATTGAAATATCTGTATTGAAAAAGAAGATTTTTTATTTAGTGAGACTTACCTTAGTGCCTGCTGCCCTAGCAAACTCACTCAGAATCTGTTTGAATGCTTTGGCTTCCTCAATAGTGGGTGTGCCTTGAAGCATAGTGTCATCCACAAATTGTTGATGTGTCACCGTATCTCCACCATGAGTGAGTCTCAAACCCTGAATTCTCCCTTCCTCCTTAGCAGCTCTGATAGCTCTTCCTAACCCTTCCATCATTAGAATGAAGAGGAAAGGAGAAAGAGGATCTCCTTTTCTGAGACCTCTAGAAGGCTTGAAGGTTTTGGAAGGAGCGCCATTGAGAAGAATTGAGCAGTTGGTTGTGGTAACTAGCGCCATAACCCATTTAATCCAATTGTGATCAAAGCCATAGGCTTTTAAAATTGCTCTTATGTACGACTAGCTAAGGTTGTCATAGGCCTTTGCTATGTCTAGCTGCATTATCATTCCTACCTGTTTGTTGGTAATGAGTGAATGAACCATTTCATGTGCTTGAATTATATTATCTAGAATTTGTCTTCCTTCCACATAGCATGTTTCTTCCTCTGACACTAGGGTTGGGAGGAGAGGTTTGAGACGGTTGGAAATGAATTTGGATATAATTTTGTAGATCACATTGCATAATGCTATAGGTCGAAATATGTCTGGAGAGGTGGCCTTCTTATTTTTGGGGATTAAGGCTATGAAATATTCATTGAGCACCTTTAAGACTTTCTTAAATCTTCGAGAGTCTTCCACTACCTCCAGGATGTCCTGTTTCACTATCTTCCAACAAGCTTTGAAAAAGTCCACATTAAAGCCATTCGGGCTTGGTGCTTTCCCATTTTGCATCTCTTTCACGACTTCCTCAATTTCTTCCACTATTACTGGTCTATTGAGATTGAAATTATCTTCTCCTGCGACCAATTTAGGGATGTACTGAGTGAATTTTTCCGTAAACTAGTATCTATCTTCCGAGGTTTCCTCAACAATTTTCTGAAAATGCTGGAGTAGAACCTTCTCCATCTCTTCATGAGTGTCTCTCTCTGTACCATGCTGATCTGTAAGTTTCAAAATTATATTGTTGTTTCGGTGAGCTATGATGGATCTGTGAAAGAATTTGGTGTTTCTCTCCCCTTCTTTAATCCATTATACTCTGGATTTCTGTCTCCAGAGTATTTCCTCTTGAAGGCATCTATTGTCCTACTCCTGCTGGAGTGACTCTGCCATCTCTTTCCTTTCATCTGTGTAGCCTTCTGTGATAAGAATCTGGTTTATTTCCTTTAGTTTCGTTTCCACCTCCTCTTTAGCTTTGAATATGTTACCGAATTCCTTTTTGTTCCACTCTATGAGTCTGCCTTTAATGTGTTTGAGCCTGCAATGAAGCAGGAACATCTTTGTGCCTTGAAGGTGAAGATCTTCATTCCACCATTGTTCAATATTTGTGAGGAAATCTGAGTGTGTGAGCCAAGCATTCTCAAAATTGAAGGGGGTGTTCCTTGGTTTTTCAAAAAGGGAAGCTTCCAATTGGATAGGCCAGTGATCTGAACCCCCAAAAGGTAGTATGAGTGCAGTAATGCTGCTTCCCTTGAGAAGAAGTTCCTCTGAAACCATAAATTTGTCCAATTTTGAAGCCACTTGGGTAGGACCTCCTCTTTTTTTATTCTAAGTAAAGATGCCATTACTTGTTTCCATATCAACCAATTTCATATTGGTGATGAAGTGCTGGAAGGAAATTGAATCTCTCCCAAGTATTCTAGTTCCTCCTTTCTTCTCCATGAGTGATTTTGTTATGTTAAAATCACCTCCAAGAATCCATGGTAGAGTTGGGTATCTCTTTTTCATATCCTCCAGTGTTGTGAGGAGTCGAAGTTTGTCCTCCACTAGTTGTGGACCATAGACATTGGTGATCATGTAACATTGCCTGTCACCCACCAGTTGGAAAATCAGAGGAAGGTGATGTCTAGATGCCTCCGCATCAATCACACCAAATTTATGTGGATCCCAGAGAGTAAGAATACCACCAGCAGATTTATTTGCCTTAACTTCAAGGTATTCATATCTATTTACCCATTTGCTATGTTTTTCACAGATCCTCTCCACTGAGCATTTTGTTTCCTGTATGAATACTATGTCAGGTTTTTCCTCTCTAATCCTTTTACCAAGATTCCTCTGTTTTCTTCTGCTCCTTAGTCCTCTAATGTTCCAAGTTGTGATCTTCATTGAGGTGGGGTTATAAAGGAGTAACTAGAAAGGTCTTTCATCCTTCCTGAATCAACCATGAGCTTGCCACACTCCAATAGTAATTCTTTCTGTCTTTTTCTTCCCCTCCTTTTGCCTGCATTCTTTGATAACTTTCCTGTTATTAATCCTATTGAGGAAGTTCCTTTGTTTTCCTGGTTGTCATGTCCTCTTTTGACTCTTGCAATTGTTTGATCTGCCTTGTTAAGGAATATCTGTTGGACTTTTTCCACGTCCTCCTGAGGGATGGAGTTTATTCCCAGGTTACCACCTTGTTCTAGAAACTTTTCCAACTCTAGGTTCTCCCTTTCCAGGATCTCCTGTAAATCTTGATCCTTTGTACCACTTTCACTTTGAGTCATTTCCTGGTCTTTTTCTATTTCCATGGTACTCAAAGGGTCCATTGTGTGTTCATTCTGTTCCTGAATGTACTCCATGCCAACCTCTTTTTCTTTCCCCCTTGCTATCTAATTCTCTGTACTCTCTTTATCCCCTCCCTCAGCTTCTTTTTCTCCTAAGATCTCAAAACTATTGTAACTTTTTGTTTTATCATTCACACTAGGGTTCTTTTGTGTCTTCCTTCCTCCTCCTTTCCCTTTTCCTCCTACGTTGGTGAAACCTATTTGGTCTTTTCCTTTTTTGGTATTTAGGTTTTCCTCCCTTCGATTGAGAGGACAATCTCTAGATAAATGCCCATGCTCATGACATTTGTGACACCCGAACGGGATATGTTCATAGTCAACTGCTTGAACCCATTCCTCATCATAGACTTCTAGAATGACCTCATCTGGAAGGGCTCCTGACAGGTCCATCTCCACACATATACGGGCATAGGATGTATATTTTCCCCTTAGAGTTGCCTCTGAAATTTTTAAGAAATGACCTAATTTATTACCTATAGCTTTTAAAGACTCTGGCATCCAGTAATCTAAAGGTAAGGAGTATAGTCGAATCCATACTGGTACTGAAGTGAAGGTTTCTCGTTCTGGCACAAAGTTCATTGTCCATGGCCTCATATAAAGTCCACCAACTGCAAAGAAGTATGGCCCTCCTTCAAAGATTCTGTCCCTGTCTTCCATGTTCGTAAACACCACACTGAAAAAACCTTTGGATCCAAGATGAATATTTAACTCCCCCTTGGTTTCCACTTGTATTTTATCCAGGTGTACAACGCTTTCTCTGATGGCCAGATTCCCATAAATATACATATGATGGAATAGTTAGCCATGTGATCCCTATGCACTTGCAGAGATGGATTGTTCAGAATAACCCGAGGTTTAGTTGTGGTCTTGGGTTTACAAGGCCCCATCTTAGCTCTGTTCTCTGACCCTTGACCTATGTCTTCCTGTTTCTCCTCCTAACAGTCTTCTTCGTGGACCCCTTGAACTGCATTGGTTTTGCTACCTTCTGCCTTCTGAGTTTCTGTGTCTTTTGTCTTGACCTCCAAGGGCTGTGGAGGTTTGTTCTTTTTTCCTCCTCTTCCTCTGTTAGATACCATGTAACTGTAGGAGGGAGTGGAGCTCCCTCCTCCCCGTGTCTCCATGGATGCTTGGTACTCTCTGCCACTAGTTTCGTTAAACCTTAAAACCAGAGATGCTGCCTTCCTTCGCTCCCCGAGCCGGAGTTGTTTTTTGATAAACCTCGTTATATCAAATTTTAGGTTAACTTTCATATTGATATTATATTTAAATTTTCAAAGTCCAGATTAATTTTAACTTTGAGAATGACCTAACACATAAATTTCTAACAATTATAAAAATTTTGAGAATTATGTTAAATTTAAATTTTCAATGTTTGTTAATTGGGGTTATCCTAAGTCGTTGGGATGAAAGAATGGAATCTTCCTTACTCAAATTCAATTCTTGTAAATGACATCATGGATATTAATACTAAATCCAAAATTCACTTTAACTTTTAAAAGCAATCATATCGTAGCTACATATATAATAAGATCTAAAAAACAAGAGCACCTTCATTTTAAACCTTGGTTTATCAAAAATACAAAAAAAAAAAATTAGATTTCTACAATATAATTATTTTTATTTTATATTATAATAATTTAGTATACATTGTATTGGTATATTTCTTTACTAGTGGATTCAAAGCTTATTAAATTTTGTTGCAATACAGATTATGTGTGAAACTAAAATATATTATTTGTCATTAGACATCCTTTATATTTAAAACAAAAATAAACTTATGCTATAATAATTGAGTATATATTGTATTTTTCTAATTTCTTTAACACTAGATTCAAAACTTATTAATGTTGTTATATTATATCTATCAATATATATCTATCATAAAATGAAAAACATTATTTTTTCATTAGATAACTTTTATATTTAGAACAGGATTAAATTAAATTTAAAGATTATTTAAAATTAATATTTTAAATATGAAATTGGACTAAATTACACTAATGTTATAATCAATCCAAATATCATTCAATTAAAATCAATAATACTTAATCCAAATTATTATATAAAAAACATTACATGAAAAATACATCAATAATATATTAATTCTTTATAATAAAATAAAATAAAATAAAAATAAATTCATCTTTACAAGTTATAAAATATCAAATAACCAAATATATTATTAATAGGAAAAATTAATCCTTATATTAACTTTTTATTTTAAATGATACTTCAAAAATTATATCTTCTTTAATATTTATTAAATTTAATAAAATTTTAACATATGAATTTTTACAATTTCCTTTCCAAAATTTGTAATATCCACGCAACCACGTAATTACACGTGGAATTAGTAAAAATATTACTATTATACTATATAATTAACCATTCGAGAATTTGTTCCAAACTAAATTCACTTTCAGTTATGTTTCCTTGGTCACAGTTACGTCTCCTTGGAGGCTCGATTTTCGTTTCTTTGAAATCAGGGAAATTTTGAGATTAGAATTATTTTATAAAATAATTTGCACTATGTATGAGATTTATATCTATTATACTAAAAAAAAATTGAAAAAAATATGCATATGTATGTATGATATTATTATTTATTTGGAGATATTTGCATAGTATTGTTTAAAATTTCTTAAAAAAATAATATATAAATTTATATGGAAGAAAAATAATTACTTTGTATTTGATTTTTTGAAAAGAATACATGAAGTGCACATTTAAGAAGATTAAGAATCCATGAAAAAGAAATGCATCTAAATCTATTTTTATGAAATGAAAGAATCTAAATTGTTTCATTTAAAAGATTATAAGAAGTATTCACATGATTCCTAGGCATTAGATTCCTAAAGATAAACATTCGAAGCTTAAAGAGAATATGTGCCTATGTGCATAAGAATAATATCTATTATATTTGATTTTGCATGCACAAGAAGAAATAAATTAGTTATTGAAAAAAAAATGTGTTCTTGCATGCATGAAAAGGATAGATAATGAGTCAGTTTTCTTGGAAAGAATATGTGTATATTTATGCACAAAGTTATGGTGGTTGTATTTCTTTAGAAAGAAATATGTTTTCACATGCAAGATTTAGTTAGTTTCCCTTGGAAAAGAAAACATGTGTTTGCATGTTTTAAATTGTGTTAAAATTATTGGAAAACTTCCACGGTTCTTGTGTGCATGAAACTAGGTTAAATATATTTATTTTATTGAAAAGATTTGGTGTGCATTTCTTGGAAAGTTTTGATGGCCTTTGTGTGGAAGAGAATTAATTATCTAAGTCATTTTCCTTAAAAATGATTACATGTGAACCTTGCACAAGCAAAGAATAACTATTTTCGCATATTTATGGAAAAAGAAACGTGTATTTACATACTCAAATAGAAGTTGATTGTGGTAATTCTCTTTATGCACAGAAGACTATAATTATTATGAAAAAGAATAAGAATATTTATGCATATAGACATTAACTGTTATATTAACTTCTTTTTGAAAAAGAAGTTTGTACTTGTTTACATGAAAAGAATAGCTAATGATTGTAGAATTCTTGAGAAAGAAATATGTTTTACATACATTAAAGAATGGCTATTATGGTAACCTCTTGCATGCACAAAGAATAGTCATTGTGTTATAAAAATATGTCCTTTGCATGGATAGAAGAACTATTGAGCTATATTTCCTTAGAAAAAATATATGTGATTATTTTTTAAGCTATCATAGCTATTATGTTAGTTCCTTTCGGAATGAGATCATGGAATATACGTTTGCGTGCGGGGAATGATAGCATGTTCTGTTAGACTACATTGGAAAAGATTCTTTTGAAAAATAAGATGAATTTAGATGTACATAAATCATAGTAATATGGTGGTTTTTTTAGAATATATATATGGGTAGTGGTGGTTTAGTCTTTTGGGAAAAAATACATGTTTTTGTATGCTTTATTGCATTAGTTTTCTAGAAAATAAAACATGTTCTTTTTGCATGCCCTATTGTGCTAGATTTCCTCAAAGAGGAAACATGTATTCGCATGTTGTATTGTGTTAAGCTTTCTTTTGGGAAGATTCTTTTGGAAAGTATATGGATTTTCATACATATGAACAACATATGTGATGTTAGTTTTCTTTATGTATTTGCATGCACCAAAAGTAATATTTGAAAAGCTATTTCTTTTGATAAAGTTATGTAATTCACATGCACGAAGATCATAATTGATGTGTTAGTTTCCTTTAAAGGAATGTCTGGAAATTTGTAGTGATTTGTCTTGCAAGAATGTGTGCTTTTGCAAGGGGAATAATAATTAATGTGGTATTTATTTATAGACATGCCTTGCAGGTTATATGTTTACAATTAGTGCATATGTAGTGTTGTTAAAGGAAGCGTGTCACAATATTTTGTTTACATTTCATGAATGTACATAAATAGATGGTGAAGCATCATTAGTATATATTTATGAATCACTTTGATTAATACTTGATATAATCATGATATCAAAGGCTGGTGACAGTAGAAGTTGTAGGAAAAGGCTGCGACATATGCAAAAATGGATTATTTTTACTGTTATGGCATGCAATAAGTTAATGGTGTATGTGGATTGAAGGAATGTCAATTGCAAGATAATACATTGGTGGGAAGAACCAAACCCTAAAGACACAATGCTCAAGGGTTTGTGGGTAAATGATGTCATAATGATTGCAATAGATTCTAACAAGTTATGTTGTTTTTGAGATAATATTCTTTGTAATATTTAATGACAATGGTCAAGGGATGGAATCCCTTATAACCATTGAGTAAGGGGTGAATACCCTCAAGAGTGTTTAATAATAAAATTAAATGTTTATTAGTTTTCACCCTATAGGGTTTCTAGGGTAAATCAGTGTCTATTGACGTGGTTGCATGTTGTTCCATTTTAATGATGTTGATTCCTTGCATGATATGATGTTTATATTATCAAGAATGTGATTAACAAATTGAGTCAAAAGAATAATGGAATTGATACAAGGTTACGTCGAAGATTTTATGTTAATATGCTACCACAATGGTTGTTAACGGTTATGTAACTTACTATTCCTTTGCTAAATTTACTTTATGTAATGGTGAAGACTATATCTAATGGTTAATGAGGAATTTCGAATAGTAATTTGGATAGTTACCTGTCAATTTGAATAGTTACCCGTGGGTAAATTCTATAAAAAAATTCTAACTCCATACATTTTCATGCAAGGTTAAGTGGTATCAAAGTTGAAGGTTACAACATTGACAGCTTTTGGGAATTAGTAAGTGGAAAAGAAGTAGATGAATGAAGCTAGTGGGCATCAACTCAGATATGATTCTAACAAACTAAATAATGATATATGGAGTAGACTACTTTTGACATGAAATGCATGATGTGAGTTTATAATTGCATTGAAGAGCAGTAAGTAATAAAGTTTTTTGTAAACAATGCTCATGACATTTGAATCTCGATAAGGATAAAGGACAACAAAACCTCTGTTGCACCTATGGACAATCTTGAGCACTCACTAGTGAAAGTGAGAATTCACTACCACCTTTACATATATGATAGGATTAATTATACATTTACTGAACATGACTAAAGTTACAATGCACTAATTGTAAAAGAATGAATGCATGTATATGATAACAAATGAATGTATAAGATGGGGAATGTCCTTGAAGAGGATGATAGAGTGTTTTAAAAGCACATTTAAAAAACCCCTTTAGATGTTAAAAATAAACAATGAGTCGAGTAGTGAGAGTTAACTGTAATAGCTAGTTGTTGATTGAGTCTTGTCATGGTTGCATTAAGATGGTTTGTAGCATTGATTATTTAGTATTGCATTACTAACTATTAAAACTTACATGCATGAATTGATTTTGATTAAAGCTTATTGCAAGTTGTAAACAAGTGGTTTATGAAAAGTAATACGATCAATACCTTTCTACATGTTGAATTATGAAGAACATTAATGCATGCAAAATGCATTCTAATGTATTGATAAAATGTCTTATGTATAACAATATTTTATAGAAGGTATGGTTTTATTAAAAACAATTTTGACTAATGTTGCTGATGGATTAAGCAAGGGTAGCTTAATGGCAACATGAAAACCTATGAAGGTAAAACATTGCAATGTGAATTGCAACCGTAAATGAGAGTATAATATGCATGATTGTGTAATTTGGACAATCACAATGTATAACATGTGTATGTCAATTATGTTTCTTGTCAATCTAGATATTGTGGACCCATGCTGAGGATCAAGTATGAATGATGATAATGGTTTGTAGATTTCTGTGGTATGGTTTTTGAGAAATTGTATTCGGATATTCCACAATGTTCATCTTTTATTTGTCGATGTTTCGAGTCTAGACCAAGACTCATCATGAGGACTGATTCACAAAGAAGTGGATAGTGTGCAATAAATATGATATAGGTGGGTTGTCAAGTTGGTAAGCCGACCATTTGAATATTTTAATTTTATTTTTTATTAATACTTTGTTATAATGATATTTTTATAATTTATTATTGAATGTATTACTTTCTTAGTGTTCTTAATTTTATTAAAGAGATTCTTTTAATTTATTGTATTTTATTTATATATAATTATTTTTAAATTGGTATTCTTAATTGTCAATTAATGCTTAACTTAATTTTTTATTTCTAAGTTTAATGTTTATTGATTTTTGTGCATTTTGCTTTATTTTTATTTTAGTTTAATTGTAATAAGTTTTTTATTTAGTTTAATTATAATATATTATAAATGTAATTACAAAGTTATGTATTGTTTTACTTAATCTTGAATAATTGGTTAACCTAATATAATTTTTGGTTAATGTATAACGGTTATAAGCTTGCGTACTTTTCTTCTTTTCAGGTTCTCTTTAACCATTTTTATGTTAATTAGGTTTTTTCATTATTTTTAATTTCACTATTAACTAAAAATGCAAAATTAGTTTTATCTTGTTTTATTTAATTAATTTAATTAATTTTAAAAGCTAGATTTGTAGGATTATTTTAAACTAGATTAAAAAAACCTAAAAGTGTGAGTTAATGGATTATTGTTAATGTATTATGAGTAGAGTTTTTATTACCATTTAAAGCGAAGTCTAGAAATTATGTTGCAAATGTAATGTTCTAATAATTCTTTAAGGTGCTTTAGGTTATGTGAGGGACTCTTTTGAGTTATAGAGGTTGGGCAAGATGAAGGTAGGAAGGGGTATGTGAAAGGGAGGGTTAATTTATTCTATGGGGGTGAGTAGAGAGGTCCAATTTCTACTAATTTCCAAGTCTCCATCCCTATTAAGGTTATGTGAGTTAATGACTTTAGTGTCCTCAAGGCATATATGATGGTTTGTTTTACCTGCATGCTTAGCTAAAGCTAAAGAGCATGTTCTTTCTTTACGGATATCAACACTATGTTCTTTGAGCCTAATCTTGACTGACCTGCCTGTTTCCCCGATATATTGTTCACCACAAGAGCAGTTGATGATATAAACACCTTTCTGTTGTAGTTGTTCTTGGTTGTCCTTTACTGATTTCATTCTTTGTTTGATAGTTGTCAAGGGTTTGAATGAAGTTTTGATATCTTTCTCTTTGAGAATTTTGGCTAGTTTGTCATTGACACCTTGAATATATGGAAGGTAGGCATTATCAGTCTTGGGGTTATTTGAATTGTTTATATTGTTTCCAATTTTCGCCTTCCGAATGGCCTTGAATATGCTTTTATTATTGTATCCTAGGTTGGCAAGTGTTATTTTTAATATGTAATCTCCTCTTCACTGTGGTTCTCATCTGAAATTCTATATGCTCTAGTGAAGAGGGTTTGAAGAACTCCCATTGTTTGAGCTAGGTGGTGGTGCGAATTAGCATTGAGGTAGTTATCGGCATGAGCCTTTTTTTTGAACACTTTATGACCTATGGAACCATCTTTGCTTCTTATGAGGAGGATGTCAAGGAATGGTATGCAATTGTTCTCCTCCATTTCCATTGTAAACTTGATGTCATCAAATATGCTTTTGAGATGGTTCAAAAAGTTTTTAGGTTCATCTTCCCCATGGGTGATTGGTAGTTAAATGCATTTCATTTGATTGAAAATGTTTTGACTAACATGATTATGTTGGATTTGTTAGTCATGCATTATAGGGTGTTTTCCATGGAGTGTTGATGGGCTATCGAACCATTCTTAAAGTATCTGCATAAAAGTGACTTCGTAGAGTAATTGGTAAGTAACGGTAAGTTGGTATATGGATTATGTTTTGTTTTTATGTGTTTGAATAATTGTTAAGTGATGGAAAGTATAACTTGCATATTTTTGGAGTTGTAAATGCTTACACATATTGACAAAACATTGTTGTTTTATTTAATGGTATTCCTTGGAAACGAAAGTCAATCATTTTGAAGGGGAAGGATCCCCTTTTGGTTGTTTGATTGTTATATTATGTAATAGTTAAAGTTCTAGTGAGATATGAACACCGAGGACAATGTTCTCTTTAAAGGGGGAGTATCTAATACCCCGAGAACCACATAACTAAACGTGGAATTAATAAAACTATTACTAGTATATTATATAAGTAATCATTCAAGAATTTGTTCCAAAACTAAATTCATTTTTAGTTATGCTTCCTTGCTCATAGTAATGTCCTCTTGGAGGCTCGACTTTCATTTCTTTAAAAGAAGGAAAATTTTGAGGAGGGATGCTAAAAAAAAATTAAAGCTCTCACTCTCACTATATTCATTGAATTGTATCCCTATGGAGTGAAGATTCGACAGTGGAGACATTAATGATGCCTTTGTGATATATGTAACTGGCGACAAAGGAAATGAGTCATCGTGTTGAATCATGTGTTCAGAGAAGAAGACACATTGAAAATATAAGTAACCAAGATCGTTTCTTGAAGACAATAAACATTTATTTTGTTAATTCCTGGAAAAAGAAGAAGGTGTGTTTAGTTTTCATGGAAAGAATGTGTATGCACTAAATAATAGGTACTATGTTAACCTACTAGAAAAGAATTTACATATGCATGTGATTAATATATTTAATATCTATTATATAATATTTCTCTTAGAAAATAATTTGCATATGAATGAGATTAATAGATTTAATACCTCTAATATTAGAATTATTTTGGAAAAGAAGTTTTTTTACCAAGGAAAAATTGTACATTTTATTAATGAAAACAAAATTACATGTTACAGATGCTTAAGAGCATTACATCATCAAGTCAATGACTGATGATCATAAGTTCATACAAAAAACAACTAAGATACAGATGAAAAGAAAAATTAAGATTCTCTCCATTTATTTTTCTTAACCTTGTGTCATTCCCCTTGTGATGGCATGGGAGAGACAAGAGCAAGCTGATTTCCTACTTCTGGTCGTATAGTGTCCTTGTCTGAATCTGAGATGTCTGATGTATGTAGACGCTTATTTCCACTGGTATCTTTTACTTCTGGTATCTTTGTTAGCTGAATCAGGTTGCTCTGTAATTCAAATGGATCTTGTGAGGTTTTCCGTTGAGTATCTGATTCATTTGATGTCTAGTTGTTCCCATTAGGTGTCGGTTTTTCCCCTGCTTTGTCCTCATCCTTGTCAAGCTCAGGTGGGGGGAATTTCCATCCTTTGGGTTGTTTCCCAATATTATTCTTTCTTCAGGGGTCTTTCTTAGCTTTAGGACATGTGTTTTGAAGGTTTCTCATTTGCTGGCAGTTTCTGCACCTAAAAGTTGTGTTCTCATAATCTAAAAGCTGTGTCCAATTCCGTCGGTTGCGAATCAGTTGTATGCGATCTAGTAAGCCTTTGATGAGATCTAATTCCACACATATTCATGTGAAGATGTAGATTGTTTCCTCCAATATTTGTGTATCTATTTTGATGTATCTCCCTATGATGTTCCCAATACCTGCTAGGACTCGATTGTCACAAAAATGTAGAGGAAGAGTGTGGTGTCTAATTGGAAAATAAGATGCACATGCATAATATTTATATCTATTATACTAAATTTCTTTTAGAAAAAAAATATGCATATGCATGCATTATATTATTATATTATTTTTCTTGGAGATATTTGCATGCAGAAAAGAATAGCATTGTGTCAATTTATTTAAAAAGAAAAATATAAGTTTCATGCAAGAAAATAACTACTATGTATTTGAGTTCTTGAAAAGTATACATTAACCGTGCATTTAAGAAGGTTATGAATCAATGAAAAAGAAATGCATGTAAACATTGTTTATGGAAAGACAAAGAAACTAAGTTGTTTCATTCAAAATATTATTGGAGGTATTTGCAGATGCCTACGCATTAGATTCCTAAAGATAAACATTAGACGCTTAAACAGAATATGTGCATATGAGCATATGAATAATATCTATTATATTTGATTTTGCATGCACAAGAAGAAATAAATTAGTTATTGAAAAGGAAATATGTGTTTTTTCATGCATGAAAAGGATAACTAATGAGTCATTGTTCTTGGAAAGAATATGTGTATATTTATGCACAAAAGTATGGTTGTTGTATTTCTTGAGAAAGAAATTTGTTTTTGCATGCAAGATTTAGTTAGTTTCCCTTGGAAAAGAAAACATGTGTTTTCATGTTTTAAATTGTGTTAAAATTATTAGAAAGCTTCCACGGTTCTTGTGTGCATGAGCCTAGGTTAAATATATTTATTTTATTGAAAATATTTATTATGTATTTCTTGGAAAGTTTTTACAGCTTTTGTGTGGAAGAGAATTAATTATCAAAATAATTTTCCTTAAAAAGGATTACATGTGAACCTTGCACAATCAAAGAACAACTATTTTCCTAGATCTCTAGAAAAAATGTGTATTTACATACTCAAAGATTAGTTTATTGTGGTAAATCTCTTTATGCACATAAAACTATAACTATTGTGAAAAAGAATAAGAATCTTTATGCATAGAGACATTAACTGTTATATTAACTTCCTTTTGAAAAAAAAGTATGTATGGTGTAACCCAGCCCAATGGCCCACGCTTTACACGTTGGAATGCGTATACGTGTCAATACAAAGTCTTTCGTTCCCCTGCTTGGAGATCGTCCGTGGGATTTGTATGCTATGGTTGGTAGCTGGAGTTATTGCCGGCACTTAATGCACTGTCCTCCTGCCTCGAAACTTGCCTCCGCTTGTTCTTCGTGCCAAAACCCTGGTCCTTGTGGTTGTTCGAGATTATTCTTTCGCTTCCTTCGCGCTGAGAGTCTTTGGTGAGGGTTTCTTGGGCTCCCTCTATGGAACGCTGTCTGCTCTACTAAGTTTAATGTTTGCAACCTTCTGCTAATGATAATCCTCGAACCTTTTTTTGCTCGGCTTGCCTGTAAACGTAAGGAAAATGTTGCTCGAAAATGGTTGTTATTCGGCTCTGAACTGTGGTTCAAAACTGGTAAGTTTAGTTGCTCATTCTCCTTATGCATGCGCGTGTTCTGTAAAATATTCCCAATGTTTTTTTGCTTGCTATAACTTGTTGATGGTCTGCAAACGCATCTTCGTAATTTGGTCAGGGTTTTTATGGTAGATTCTGGATGTTTGCTGTGACTTTGTTACACTTCCTAAACTCCTGTTATGTCTTTGCTCGAATCCGGTTCAATCTTCAAGTTTATTGTTGTTCTGGGTTCTCATCCTGCGGCATTGGTGTTTGTCCTGAGCACAGGACCACTTTGGCAGTCGTTCGTCGTTGGAAACAGGTACTACCTCCTGTCCCTGCTTCAATTTTATTCAGCTTCTTTTATCGTGACTTACCCTCCTGGCTCCTTCGGTCTACAGTCGTTCAACTCATCTGGGACGTCGCTATGGTTAACTTCGGCTTCATTTACTCAAGTATTTCCTTGCTTTTTCATTCTCTGAACGCATTGGTACATTTTGTTGAAGGGTTTTCCTTCTGCTATGTTTGTGACACAGTTGTTTTTGTTGGTTGCAGGTCGTTGATGGAAACCTGGGTGTTCGAATCCTCCAATCTTTATTTACACAATCTGTTTGGTCCTTGGTAGGCCTGAATCCCAAATATCTTGTTAGTTTCTTGCACGATAGGTGCCTACAGTCGCTGTAGAGTTATTCAGGGTTCTTTGGTCGTTGAACGAAGTTTGTTGTTGCTATGTCCTTTTCGGTCACTGTTATGTCAAGTTTGAAATGCGAATGGTTGTCGATATTTTTTGTTAAACCCTCATCCAGGGTTTCTGGCTTACAACGCCATTCCATTCATGCGTTTTGTCATTACGTTATTTATAAGAATGAACTTTTTCATATATGCTTGTTCTGACTTCGACAATGGTAAAATTTATCGATGGCTTTCGATTTTCTTGCAATGGAATTTAGAAAGGATACACAGCAATGTTACCTCTGTTATATGGTCGTTTTCCGCCTCTGTTTTGTGGTTGTTCTTCTGGTTACAAGTGCTTGTCATGGTTAACTCTTGTGTACAACTCCCCTTCTCGGACTTCAGGAAATTGTGCCTCTTGGTCCTGGTTTAACCGTGTGCGAAAATGCATCCAATACTTGTATGCTTGTATTAGATTATGTGACTGTACATTATACAGACATTCGTCCAATGCTTGCTGACTAACTGTATGTTCGTGTTAGAATATATATGAAAACATATTAAACAAACATTCTTGATGTGGTATTTTATCAAACTGTAAAGAAAATTTTATATTAGGCAAACAGTAGAAAATTATACAGATGGACAATAGTTTTGAATGCTTATGGCTTGATTGTTTTTATTTCTCTTCTTCTATAATTGACTCAACTCCCCTCTGTTACATTTTGGTTTTTTTTATATCCCTCTATTTCAATTGATTTTTGCAGTTAATCAAACTGTCATAGAATCTAGTTACAAAAAATCCTGTAATCGTTAATAACTATATTTTCTTGATATTACAAGATTTGGATGAACAGTTTGTCATTACTCTCCTAATTCAACGAACTATTTCCTAACTAATGTTCGAGCTACAGTAATTCTAATTATTTAATTAAAAATGCATGAATTCACTAACTCTGTAAAAACAAGTTAAAAGAAAAACTATCACAGTAAAAATTAACTAGTCAAGTTGATTAATAGCTTGCAAACCTGGTTGAGACTTTGCCCAGTTACGGTGAGCTGGATGCTCCTGCATCAGGCTCCTGGGGTAAAAAGAGATCATGACTCCGGTCCATGAGCTCCTCGACCAAAGTTCTTGTTTGCCCAATCTGCCTGGCGTCAAGCCATGAGCTGTCCTCAATCGGACGGTTCTTCCAATTGACCAGGTACTGAAAATCATTTTTCCGCCGAGTACGTCTAACTACCTGAGTCTCGAGGATGCCTTCGATCTCAGGGGGTTGGACATAAGGCATCTGTCTCTTCCAAGTTTCTCCGTCTTCCTGGGTATTCCGTGTGGATTTTCCGGGTCCATCTTTCTTTTCCTCCGTGAGATCGTTTGTGTACGGGAACAGATCTGCTACATTAAAGATAGGTGAAATTCCTATTTGGGGTGGCAATTGTATTTCGTAGGCATTTGCTGAAAATTTTCGTAAGACTTTACAAGGTCCTACCTTTTTGTACTTCAGTTTATTGTATGTACCCTTAGGGAAACGTTCCTTACGTAAGTGAACAAGGACTTCGTCCCCCACCTCAAAATGAACTTCTCTCCTCTTTAGATCTGCATGTTGTTTATATTTTGAACTGCTTTCCTGTAATTTTACTTTCACCTATTCGTGTAAATCTCTCATTGCGTTAGCAAAATCTTCTCCATCCGCACTCCGTCGTTCCTGTAAATCAAGATCCCGAAGCTAATGCACTCCGCGAGGGTGCATGCCGTATAGGATTTGAAAGGGACTAAGACCTGTGCTACGATTGGGCGAATTGTTGTAGGCAAATTCCGCTTACACTAGCACTTGATCCCACATCCGTGAATTTTCCCCGATTAAGCTGCGTAACAGGTTTCTCAAACTCCTGTTCACAACCTCTGTCTGCCCGTCAGTTTGCGGGTGATATGCAGAACTGTAGCTTAAGCGAGTGTTCATTTTTTCCATAAGGTATGCCAAAAATGTCCCGTGAACTTCACGTCCCTGTCCGAAAGGATGGTTTTTGGTAACCCGTGTAACGTGACAATCTCATTAAAAAACAAGTGGGCCACGTGAGTGGCGTCACTAGTTTTTCGGCAAGGTATAAAATGTGCCATTTTTGAGAAACGGTCCACCACTACCATCACTGAATCATATCCTTTCTGTGTTTTTCGTAGTCCTAAAACAAAATCTAGACTAACAGAAACCCATGGCCTGCCCAGAACAGGTAATGGCGTATATAGTCCTGTGTTCTGGCTGTGTCCCTTCACTAATTGGCACACCTTATACTTAGTCACAAAACGTTGTACGTCTCGTCGCATTTTTGGCCAAAAATAGAAATGACTAAGTTGCTCTAAGGTCTTATCTATACCAAAGTGTCCAGCCAAAACCCCGCTGTGTTTTTCGCGAATAATATTCTCTCTCATTGAACAGTTGGGGATACACAGTTGTCCTCCTTTAAACAACAACTTTTCCTATATATTGTAATCTAACCAAGGACTATTACCCCTTATCAAAGGGTTCTGGCACGCCTCATGGGCTTCTCTAAAATCTGTATCTGTTTGGTAAAGGTCCCGTAAATGTTCAAAACCCAAAACCTGTACAACACTCTCCTACAAAAGCAGAACCTTCCTACTTAATGCGTCAGCCACCTTGTTTGCTTGCCCGCTAATGTGTTTCAGCACGAAGTTAAAACTCTGTAAGTACTCCACCCATTTGGCATGTTTATGGTTGAGTTTGTGCTGCTGCATTACATATTGTAACGCGGAATTATCTGAAAACAACACAAATCATTCCCTAATAAATAATGCCTCCAGTGCCTTAAAGCCTGCACAACTGCATAAAATTCTTTGTCATATGAGGAGTACTTCTGCCTACTCTCATTCAGTTTTTCGCTGAAAAATGCCACAGGTCTGTCCTCCTGACTGAGTACAGCCCCGATCGCTGTCCCGCTAGCATCACAACGTACTTGAAATAATTTTTGAAAATCTGGTAGCTTGAGGATCGGTCTTTCAATAATATTTTTTTTCAACAATTGAAAACTTTTTTTTGCTGCTTCCGTCCATCGAAAAGGTTGGTTAGCCTTTTTTATGGTCTCTAACATAGGTGCACAAATCCCACTAAAGTTCTTAATAAACTTTCTATAGAAACTTGCCAATCCGTGGAAACTACGTACCTCAAATAAATTTTTCAGTGATGGCCAATTTACTATTGCTGTTACCTTCTCCGGATCCATCTTTAGTTCGTTTTCTGCTATCACAAATCCCAAATAAATTAATTCTCTCTGCAGAAAAGTACATTTCTTCAAGTTTATTAGTATTTTGTTCTGCTGTACCTTCTCCAACACTTTGCGCACATGTCGGAAGTGTTATTCTTTTGTCCTGGTGAAAATAAGGATGTCGTCTAAATAAACTATCACAAATTTTCCAATATATTCTTTCAACATTTCATTCATGAGTCTCATGAATGTGCTGGGCGCATTGCTCAACCCGAATGGCATGACCAGCCACTCATATAATCCCTCATTTGTTTTAAAATCCGTTTTCCACTCATCCCCTTCCCGTATTCGAATCTGATGATATCCGCTTTTCAAGTCTATTTTGGAGAAGTAAGCTGCCCCAATTAAACAATCCATCATATCATCCATACACGGTAACGAAAATATGTACAGGATGGTGATTTTATTGATGACCCTTCAGTCGGTGCACATCCGCCATTCTCCTCCCTTCTTGGGGGCGAGGACTGTTGGCACAACACATGGGCTCAAAATTTCCCTTATCAAACCTTTGTCCAATAGTTCTTGCACCTGTTTTCTAATTTCCTCATTATCCTTGGGGCTCATTTGATAGGCTACTTTATTTGGTAAGCTGGCTCCAGGTATAAAGTCAATATGGCGACTAATACTCCGCTTGGGGGGCAACTTGTCTGGTAAATCTTCCACCACTATATCCGTAAATTCTTCCAACATTTGCTGTATCTCCATGGGAAAATCTGTTATTTCTGTGTGTAAGAGAATTGTCCTTGTTTTCTTGACTACAGCATAACCTATTTTGTTGCCCTCAACCTGCTTTAAAAACTGCTTTCCATTCACTAGCAATGCTTTGGTTTCACTTGTTTCAGCTGCTCCCTTCTCTTCTTTGATAGGCACAAGGGTATGCCTGACCCCATCTTTCTCGAATTTATAACAATTCATCACTCCATCGTGTGTTACCTTCCTATCATATTGCCAAGGCCTGCCCAACGATATGTGACATACGTCCATCGGCATGATGTCACAGATAATTTTATCCTTATATCTGCCTATTTGAAACTCAACCTCGCTTTGCTCGTCCACCAGTAATTGGTGCCCCTTTTGTAACCATGAAACTCTATATGGACTGGGATGCTTTAAACGCTTCAGCCCCAGCTTTTCCACCATTTCTGTGGATACAAAATTGTCCGTACTTCCACTGTCAATTATCATCTTACAACACTTACCCTGTGATTTGCAAGTTATCATGAACAGAGATTTTTGTTGCGTCTGTTCGGTACTCTCATCGACTGGTTTCAACAGTACCTTATGCAGCACTAAAGCTTCTCCCATCTCTGGGGCATTCTCTGCCTCTTGAGTGAGTGTTGTTGTTTCCTCCGGTTGCGCCACATACGCACCTCGTTGTCCAGCTGAATCTGCTTCTGGACACTCAAACGAACGATGCCCCCACTTGTGGCATCTATAGCATTGATAACCAGTGCCCCTTCCTCAGCCATTTCCTCTGCCGCGTTGGAACGATCTGCCACCTCTCACACTGTCTCCTTTTTCTGTTGTTCCCGAAGTCTTCGAACAGTTGGCTTCCTCACTGTTGCTAGCAGTCCGGCCCCTGCCATAGGACTGGCCTTTCCCTCTGGCGGACCCTCGTCCCCTCCGGGCATTCTGTCTTCGGGTAATTTTCTCCTCTGCTTTTACTGCGCTCTAGTATGCCTCCTCAGTATTATTTGGAGACAAAATACTTATTTCATCCAAAATGTCCATTCTCAGTCCATTAACATATCGGGCTATCCTTTCTGCAGTATCTTCTGTATATCCGGCTCGCAAATTTACTCGGTAGAACTCCTCTGTGTACTCCTTCACAGTCAATCCCCTCTGCCTTATGTTCTGTACCTGTCTATGTAACGCAATTTGATAGTCCCTTGGCAGAAATCTGCCCTTCAACTTGGCCACCATTCTTGTCCAAGTTTTAATCGGCGTTTTGTTCAACCTCTTCCTCTCATTCTAGACACTATCCCACCACAGAGCTGCGTGTCCTTTTAGCTTTGTCGCTGCAAATTTGACTCTACGATCTTCACTAACTTCCTCGCATTCAAAATACTTGTCCATCTCACTAATCCAATCCAACACAACATCAATAGACAAACTACCATCGTACATCGAGAGTTCTGGTTTAGGTCTACTGTTTGATATTAGAACAGACTTCAGCAATTTCACCTCTGCTGATTCACCTTCAGGTCCATCTGCTGCCACTTCTACTTCCTCTTCACTTACATCGCCCATTTCTGGATCTCTTCGCCTACCTACCTCTACTGCTTCCAAACGAGCAGTAAGAACTCTGAGTTCTTCTCGTAATGCTTCATCTACCATTCTATGAGCACCTCAGCCTTGTCCTTGTCTTCCTACGTCCATTTTTTTTTCAATCTACTCAACTTAATGCTCTGATACCACTCTGGTGTAACCCAGCACAATGGCCCACGCTTTACACGTTGGAATGTGATTACGTGTCAATACAAAGTCTTTCGTTCCCCTGCGTGGAGATCGTCCGCGGGATTTTTATGCTATGGTTGGTAGCTGGAGTTATTGCCGGCACTTAATGCACTGTACTCCTGCCTCGAAACTTGCCTCCACTTGTTCTTCGTGCCAAAACCTTGGTCCTTGTGGTTGTTCGGGATTATTCTTTCGCTTCCTTCGCGCTGAGAGTCTTTGGTGAGGGTTTCTTGGGCTCCCTCTGTGGAACGCCGTCTGCTATGCTAAGTTTAATGTTTGCAACCTTCTGCTAATGATAATCCTCGAACCCTTTTTTGCTTGGCTTGCCTGTAAATGTAAAGAAAATGCTGCTCGAAAATGGTTGTTATTCGGCTCTGAACTGTGGTTCGAAACTGGTAAGTTTAGTTGCTCATTCTCCTTATGCATGCGCGTGTTCTGTAAAATATTCCTAATGTTTTTTTGCTTGCTATAACTTGTTGATGGTCTGCGAACGCGTCTTCGTAATTTGGTCAGGGTTTTTATGGTAGATTCTGGATGTTTGTTGTGACTTTGTTACACTTCCTGAACTCCTGTTATGTCTTTGCTCGAATCTGGTTCAATCTTCACGTTTACTGTTGTTCTGGGTTCTCATTTTGCGGAATTGGTGTTTGTCCTGAGCACAGGACCACTTTGGCGGTCATTCGTCGTTGGAAACAGGTATTACCTCCTGTCTCTGCTTCAATTTTATTCAGCTTCTTTTATCATGACTTACCCTCCTGGCTCCTTCGGTCTACAGTCGTTCAACTCGTCCGGGACGTCGCTATGGTTAACTTCGGCTTCGTTTACTCAGGTATTTCCTTGTTTTTTCATTCTATACACGCATTGGTACATTTGCTTGAAGGGTTTACCCACTGCTATGTTTGTGACACATTTGTTTTTGTTGGTTGCAGGTCGCTGATGGCAACCTAGGTGTACGAATCCTCCAATATTTATTTACACAGTCCGTTTGGTCCTTGGTAGGCCTGAATCCCAAATATCTTGTTAGTTTCTTGCATGATAGGTGCCCACGGTCACTGTAGGGTTATTTAGGGTTCTTTGGTCCTTGAACGAAGTTTGTTGTTGCTATGTCCTTTTCGGTCACTGTTATGTCAAGTTTGAAATGCGAATGGTTGTCGATATTTTTTATTAAACCCTCATCCAGGGTTTCTAGCTTATAACGCCATTCCAGTCATGCATTTTGTCATTACGTTATTTATAAGAATGAACTTTTTCATATATGCTTGTTCTGACTTCGACAATGGTAAAATTTATCGATGGCTTTCGATTTTCTTGCAATGGAATTTAGAAAGGATACACAGCAATGTTACCTCTGTTATATGGTCGTTTTCCGCCTCTATTCTATGGTTGTTCTTCTGGTTACAAGTGCTTGCCGTGGTTAACTCCTGTGTACAACTCCCCTTCTCGGATTTCTGGAAATTGTGCCTCTTGGTCCTGGTTTAACAGTGTGCGAAAATGCATCCAATACTTGTATGCTTGTATTAGATTATGTGACTGTACATTATACAGACATTCGTCCAATGCTTGCTGACTAACTGTATGTTCGTGTTAGAATATATATGACAACATATTAAACAAACATTCTTGATGTGGTATTTTATCAAACTGTAAAGAAAAGTTTATATTAGGCGAACAGTATAAAAGTTATACAGATGGACAATAGTTTTGAATGCTTATGGCTTGATTGTTTTTATTTCTCTTCTTCTGTAATTGACTCAACTCCCCTCTGTTACATTTTGGTTTTTTTTATATCCCTCTATTTCAGTTGATTTTTGCAGTTAATCAAACTGTCATAGAATCTGGTTACAAAAAATCCTGTAATCGTTAATAACTATATTTGCTTGATATTACAAGATTTGGATGAACAGTTTGTCATTACTCTCCTAATTCAACGAACTATTTCCTAACTAATGTTCGAGCTACAGTAATTCTAATTATTTAATTAAAAATGCCTGGATTCACTAACTCTGTAAAAACAAGTAAAAAGAAAAACTATCATCATAAAAATTAACTAGTCAAGTTGATTAATAGCCTGCAAACCTGGTTGAGACTTTGCCCAGTTACAGTGAGCTGGATGCTCCTGCATCAATGTAACCATTATAAATTAATTAATGGAGCAATGAAATAAATAAAATATTGTGGAAACACAAATACATAAACAAATAAAACAAGAGAGGCATAGATATACATGGTTCAACCAATTTGGGCTACATCCACGGAGAAACAACTAGTCCTTCCTTTTATATTATCAAGCAAAATGAAGAGATAAAACCTACAACAAATCCGTTGTAATTTCCTCTTTGCTCTCACATAGTCTCCTCTCTCTTTCTCACTCAGAATAATAATACATAGTTGCAATACAATTCCCTTTATAAACTGAGGGGATGCCTTCTATGGAAAAAACTCTAAATTAAACATAACTTCCACTATCAGATCATCTGCCTAATGAACGACCCAAGTTGAATACGAAATTACAATATTTTACAAGGCAATTTTTCATTTATTTTTAGCTTTAGGGATAGTGGGGGGGCTCTAGACATGTAGTCGCTCCTCTTGGAAATCTAAAAAAGCAATAGTTAGGGGGCAAGCCCCCCCCACACCCCCCGTCTAGGATTGGGATCCAAACGCAGATGAAATAAGACCTCTCAATCAGGAAGATAATCAAGCTCCACATCCAACAACATTTGTTTACATGAAAAGAATAGCCAATGATGGTAGAATTCTAGAGAAAGAAATATGTGTTGCATACACTAAAGAAGGGCCATTGTGATAAGCTCGTGCATGCACAAAACCTTAGTCATTGTCTTATAGAGATATGTCATTTGCATGGATAGAAGAACTATTGAGTATTTTTTTTTTAGAAAAATTATATATGATTATTTTTTATGCTATCATAACTATTATGTTAGTTTATTTTGGAAGAAGATCATGATTATGCATCAAATATTTTTGTTAGCTTTCTTTTGGGAAAAATATACATTTCATGCGGGAAATGATAGTAGGTTGTGTTAGCCTACGTTGGAAAATATTCTAAAATATTTTGAGAAAGAAGATGAATTTACATGTACAAAAATCATAGCAATGTGTTGCTTTCTTTAGAATATATATATGGGTAGTGTTGGTTTAATATTGTGGAAAATAAGACATGTATATGTATGCTTTATTGCATTAGTTTTCTAGAAAAGAAAATAATTTTTTTTGCATGCGCTATTGTGCTAAATTTCCTCAGAAAGTAAAATGTATTTGCATGTTCTATTGTGTTAAACTTTCTTTTGGGAATATTGTTTTGGAAAGTATATGCATTTGCATGCATAGGAACAACATCTATGGTGTTAGATTTCTTCACATATTTTCATACACCAAAAGTAATAGTTGAAGGGTTAGTTCTTTTGATAAATTTTATGTTATTCACATGCACGAAGATCATAATTGATATGTTAGTTTCCTTTAAAGGAATGCCTCGACAATTGTAGTGATTTTTCTTGCAAGAATGTGTGCTTGTACAAGGGGAATAATAGTTAATGTGGTATTTATTTATAGACATGCCTCGATGTTTATATTCTTATAATTAGTGCATATGTAGTGTTTTTTGTTTGTTTGTCAAGTTTTATATGATCCTCCAGGCTCAACGTGTTGTTTGAGGAGCTACAACCCAGGTGCATCTAAGCCGTCAAATTCACCTAGGGATCCCACCCGACCTGGGCCACACCAGCCCTTAGCTGACTGGATTTTTTAGCATGTCTCCTTCCCCTAGCACAGGGCACAACCACTCCCTGTGAGGTTTTTGATATTGTGTCACCTTGTTAATGAGGCATATCCTCAACTGGTTGTGCTAGTGGGACTTGACAATGCATATGTAGTGTTGTTAAAGGAAGCATGTCATGATATTTTGTTTACATTTCATGAATGTACATGAATAGATGGTGAAACATCACTAGTATCAATTTATGAATTGTCTTTATTAATACTTGATCTAATCATGATATCAAAGCTTGCTGACAGTAGCAGTTGCAGGAAAAGTCCACGACATATGTAAAGATGGATCATGTCTATCGTTATGGAAGGAAATAAGTTAGTGGTCTATGCATATTGAAGGAA
The DNA here is from genome assembly GCA_000404065.3 of Pinus taeda. Lineage (NCBI taxonomy): Eukaryota > Viridiplantae > Streptophyta > Pinopsida > Pinales > Pinaceae > Pinus > Pinus taeda. The sequence continues at coordinate 18,614 of APFE030102331.1, read as the reverse complement.
TGTTAGTTGCAGGATGATCCACTGATAGGAAAAACCAGGCTCTAAAGACACAATGCTCAAGGGTCTGTAGGTAAATGATGTCATGATGATTATGATAGCTTATAACGAGTTATGTTATTTTTGATATGATATTCTTTATAATATTTTATGACAATAGTCAAGTGATGGACTCCCTTATAACCATTGAATGAGAGGTGAACACATTCACGAGCGTTTAATAATAAAATTAAACATTTGTTAGTTTTCACCCTAACGAGTTTCTAGGGTATATCGATTTCTAATGATGTGGCTTCCTGTTATGTCATTTTTATGATGTTGATTCCTTGCATGATGTGATGTTTATATTATCAATAACGTGATTAACTAACTGGGTTAAAAGAATAATGGAATTGATACAAGGCTACCTCAAAACGTTTATGATAATATGCTACAATAAAAATTGTTAATGGTTATATATCTTATATTCTTTTACCAAAATTACTCTATGTACTAATGTAGATTCTATGTAATGATTAATAAATAATATGGAATAGTAATTTAGATAATTACTCATAAATTTGAATAATTACCCATAGGTAAATTTTATATTAATAAAAAATAACTCTAAAATTATTAAAAATTACACAATATAAATTGATTTTGAAATTTCTACAGTATTATAAATTACAAAATTATGTTTATCAATAAAAATAAAATTTCTACATTATTATAAATTACAAAATTATGTTATCAATAAAAATACCTTCAAATTTAATGCTCAAAAATATTTATTTTGGTTCTAAATTTTGCATTGATATTAGCTTTGGGATGGTTATGATATTTTATAAAAAAGTTTGTATTAATTTTGGAAATGATTTTATATTAAAATTTTCAAAATGTATGTTAATATTGAGAACAATGTTGATGTTATAGTTACATTTTTGAAGTTTACGTTAATATTGAAAATGATATAATAGAAAAATTTTTTAATTTATATTAATTTTTGAAATAGTTTGATATTTAAATTTATAAACTTTAATTAATTCAATATTTGTATTATATTGGAATTATAAATTCAGGAATGATGTTCACATTGGTTTTGGGGACAATGCAATATTTAAATTTGTATAATAAACCAAATATTTTTGGGAAAAATAAATAAACAATTTATATATTCTATACCAGTTCTAAGTATATATAGAGGGTGTGTATTATGTTTTGATGGTTGGGTGTTTTTTATTTTTATTAAAAAGATTTAAGTGTTATTAATTTTGAAGGAGTAATTAATGTAATATGTTAATTTTAAATTAATATTTATTAATTTAGATCTATCCAGTGTTGAGAGGGATTAAAGTGTAAATTTTTTTAAGTTTTGCATTTAAAAAAAATTTGATTTTTATATGCTTATTAAATTGAATCTTTATTATTTTATTTTCAATTATTTTATGTAATATGTACATAGTTGACATTGAAATATTTTACTTAATATGAACATTGAAATATTTTAATTCTTTTATATAAAAAATACAAAATAGACATTCAAGTATTTTACTTAATATGGTATTGAAATATTTTATTTATGAGCTATATTGATAAAAAAATGTTTTAAAAATTTTAAATGTCATATATCAATTTCATATTAAAATTTGAATAAATTACACATCTCTTTCTTCTTAAGAAGTAATTGAAATTTCTTACTTTTAAATATTTTTCTACCAAATTGATATAAAAATATTTTATTTAAAAGAAATTTAATTATTTTATTTATACTCAACAATAAATTATATATATATGTAAATATTTGTATACATAAATAGTATATGAAGTTGATTGTTAAAATATATTAGTAACATGGATATTTAAATATTTTATATTAAATATAAGATTTCTTTACTTTACTTATTCTATCTTTTGTATTTAAAGTTGATATAAAATTATGTTATTTAATATAGGCATTTAAAATAGTTTATTTATATTTAATAGTGGAATAGTTTTTTGTTATTAATATTTTTTTCCAAATATTATATGTAAAGTCTATGTTAAATATTGAAAAAATATATTTCTTTCCTACTGAACTATACAATTATATATTATATAAGACAAATATTTTTACTAATTATTTTTCCCGGTGGTTTACAGGCACCCTTGGTCATTGGGTATCCGCTACATCCACAGTAAATCTAGGCAGATTGACCCTGAAGGGGATCACATCCCCGTGGCCTATGTAGTGACCTGACCCCAAGAGCTTTCGGTAGATTCGACCCTGTGACCTCCCATATGGCGAGGCACTGCTTTGACGAGTTCAACTAATCCTTGAGACTGTATTTTTACTTAATTATTAATATTTTTTATAAATTATATGTATTTAATTAAAAAAAATATTATTACATTTTACCTATATATCAGATGGAAAACATTATTACCCATTAATTATTTTCATATGATTTAGAACAAAAATAACTTATAAATTTGACAATTATTTAAAAACTAAAACATAAAATTAAACCAAATTACATTCATGTGAAGATCCGCCCTAAATGCTCTCCACTAAAAGTAATAAAAACTAAACATAAATGTGTAACTTGGAATAGTGGGTAAATATTATATTAATGTTTTATAATAAAAAGAGATCAAAATTTTTAATTACTCTCTATTAAAATTAATAATTTTTTATGATCAAGATATGAACAAGTTTCCTTGATCGGGGTGTGAGCAAGATTGAGCAGGCCTCGCCCCTCCCATCCAATTAACTTGATGATGTTGATGATGTTGACATGGTACTTCGCCACCCTCCACATGCACGAGGCACATGGAGCGGTGGCTTATCACATGCCTATTATTAATTACATTCATGAAGTTGGCAACAAAAACCTTGAAAGGAATGTTTCGGGTTTTGATACTAGTAAGTTTGGTAATTGTTCTGTTGGTAATCCTTGGTCGACTCTGCCTTGGTCTAAGCAGCTCTGCGACTTGGGTAAGGTGCACTTCGTGATCCTTCATAGGGTGTCTCCCCATCCACCGTCACCTCAAACTAGCATTCACAGGTATGTTCTTAGTCCTAATTTATGTCTCTCTGCAACCATGGCTAATTCCCTAGTTTTGATGGCTTGTGTGACAAATGGAACTATGTTATACTGGGTGGATTGGAAGATGGTTCATTGGAAATTATATCTGGAAATTTCAGTTTGGTATGAGGGTTTCTTTGTTTTCTTTAAGCATATGTCTCTCTCTTTTGGAATTATCTTATTGCGTATGGGTATTTGGTGGGTTAGGCCTGTGTCTTGCTCCCAGGCATCCTCCTCGCCCTAGCAATGGAGTTGTGATGGTGGTTTACTTTCGAATGATGGTAGAATAAGTTCTACGACTTTTGGTTTTTAGAATGAGAGGGGCTCATATTTTTCTGATGGCCTCAATTACGCTAGGCAAAGAGGGACCCTTATTTTTTGGTTCCAAAACTCTTTAAACTCTTCGGTGGAATTCTGCATCAAAGGGAGGCAATGGGTTTCGATTAAAATGAGATTATTACATCTAGTTACTATGTCAGGTACCCTGATCCAGTGTGACCCATTCTTGGGTTGGCTAACAGGGTCTTCACCTTCTATCATCATTCATCTCCACAATGCTCGAACCATGGCTTGTTTCGCTGCAGGGAAGGGAAAGGTCAGTCGGGGCTCTTACAACCGAGGCAAGAAATGTAGAGGTGTGCCTGAGTCTCGTCTCACTAAGGAACCTGAATGAAAACCTCATGGCCACAAATCTATCTCCTGTATTATCAATGAAGCTGCCTCTACGTACCATGAGGGTAGTTCATCCGAGGTCCGTGAGGTGATAGAAGCTTGGGAAGTTGATCTTAACCAACAAGCCAACCTTATGGGGAGTGATATGGAAGATTGGAAATCTCTGATGTTAGACCCTAGACATTGATGGGGAAGAACTTCTTAGTATTAGAAAATTGTCCATCTGTATGGGATGATGAAGAATCTCTTAGTGAAATCTTTGGCACATACTCCTTTTGGTTCGACGTCGTCTTCTCATAGGCTCCTTGATTACAACAAAGATCTCAAGCAGATCCAATGTCAGCTCCAAAAGAAGAATGGCCGCCTGAACCACATTGAACAACATATCCCGTGTATCCCGCATTCTGAGCTTCGAGGCTCTAGTGTGAAGGATCCTGCTCCTAGGGATTCAACTGATGATGAATAGTTGGATGCTTACTGTTTAGTTTTGTATGCATCATTCTTATATTTTGTATGCTTATGTTTATAGTTATCTAGAATCTAGGAAGTTTCAGGACATACAGGCTTATATAGCCTCGATAGACATACTCATACTATTTTGTTTTTGGATGGCTTAGCATGTTGTTAGGTGGCCAACAAATTTGGTTTCCCTTTGGGCATGTTGAGGCCACCTAACCACATAGTTTAAAGATGTAACCTAGCTGCCTTTTAAAAGATAATGAAAAAAAATGTCCTACACAACATACAAAAAAAATTAAATAAAAAGTAACCATAATAAAAAATAAACATAAACTTATAACTTAGGAGAAGTATGCTAATATTATATTAATGATTTCCAATAAAAGAGATGACCAAATTTTTTTAAGTATGATTTGATATAAAGGAATTAAATAGTATTTTAAGAAATTTTATTCTTTTGAATTATAGGATAGATTTATATTTATTTTATTTTAATGGAAATAATATATTGATATGTTTTTATACTTAGTATTGTTTCATAGGATAAGTTTAGTTTTCTTGTGGGATAATTTAGTGGTTGGTATAATCTATAGAGTCTCGCTTTTTCCTAAGTCATAGATTTACTATTCTAAATTGGTAGTGTCTCACCATTTGCCAAGTCATAAACTTATAGAGTCTCCAACAAATTACAAATTCACCATAGTAAAAAAAAATCTTGGTTCAAAAAAAAATAAGTGACTTATTCAACATGATTAAAAAAGAAAAGAAAAAGTAAATTATTGATTCTCACACACACACAAAAGTTTATAAATGGTTTTCATTGATTTTATATGAGAGACATTATGGTTAATTACCAGGTTAATATAATTTACAAAGTTAATATAATTTACAATGGCGTTTGAGTTCGGCGGCAACTTTCATTTTCTTTTATAATACGAACAGACGAGCCCAATACACAATTGTTTGTGTTAAAACTGCTTGTGTGAGAGTTGTTCTCCTTTTCATTGAAAGACATCCAGAAATTCTCTTATAGAAACGGTCAATGATCCATTGCCAATCTGTGCGAGTGTAACCGACAGGTTTTAAACGAAAACCTAGATACTTTATCCCCTCCTGAATTGGAACCGTCTTGATGTTAAATATATTTGAGATGAATTCTATAGTTCCGCTGTCACACTTCCCATGGTAGATTACAGATTTTCGATCATTGATCTGTAATCCTGTGGCCATAGTAAATTTTATAAAGATGTTGAAAAGATTTAACCATGTAAATAGGCAGAACATACCAAGAATCAGGATATCATCAACAAAAAAATTGTGTGATGGGCCAGAAATTTCCTTCCTGAACTGCGTTTTTGATATGCAAGCTTAAGCAATCCATGGCCAGGATGAATAAAAGTTAGGAAAGGGAACATCCCTATTTCAGTCCTCTGTGAGCTCTCAAAAAATTAGTTCGATATCCGTTAACAAAAATCGCAAAGTCCACATTTTCCACACATGCCATTCCCCAGTATGTGCAAACAGGGTTGAGACTGATTTTTGTGAGTACACATCTTATAAAACCCGAGTCCAAACAATCATAAGCCTTCTTTAGGTCAATTTGGAAGATTGCAGCTTCCCGATTTTTTGTATGGATCGAATGCAAACATTCTCGAGTGAATAAGCCTATCTTTTAGAAACCCATGTTGTCCCTGGAAATATATTTCGACGGACTTCTCATTCTTCCTGCAATAACCTTTGATATAATTTTGTAGATGGTATTGCATAGGGATATCAGCCTATACTCCCTGAAAGAATTTTACATTTTAATTTTTGGAATAAGGGCGATATAAGGTGATGAGATATGATGGTGAATTTTGCCAGTTGATCTGGATTCTTCCATCATGTCCAAAAGGCTATTCTTAATGAGATCGAAAAAATGGAGAAAGAATTCGATCGTCCATCCATCCCGGCCTAGACCTTTATCCTTTTTAAAGGACTTCATTGTTTGTAAGAGCTCCTCTTCGGAAACTTGACTAAATAACTCTTCATTTGGTTCATTGTTGAACATTACAGGATATGGTTCTATACCCCAAATGATGTCTTCTGCCATTATATTTTTGTTCCTCTTATAGAATCTTTTGAAGTAATGAACAGCTACATTACTAATATCTGTCTAGGATTGACTAATTTTTCCATCCTCATGAGATCCATTCCTCTCATATGTTTTTGGGAAATTTGGAAATGAAGGAACACCTTTTTGTTCCGAAATAGGAGAGAGGAATTTCTTTATATTGTTGACAAAATCATTACAAACTATAATGGTTTCTTGCCTCAACCCAAACAGTTTTGCAAGGTCCCTAGTAGAAATCATCAAGCTTTATTATAATTTCCAATGGTTTTTTTTTTTTATGGAGCGGCTCAAAATGGAACATGTGCTTGTGGCTTTTTGATTTGTATCAATGACCATCTTCAATACAGTGTTTACTTGAATGGAGGCAATGGAACAAATAATAAAGTAGAAGCTATGGCTCTTTGGGGTCTTCTATGGTTTAGTCATTTTCTAGATATTCCGAATTTACACATTCATGGAGATTCCAAAGTTATAATTGATCATGTTCTACGAAAGCTGTCTATAAAGAATCCTCTTCTTTCAAGATGGATGAAAGGGATTGAGACCTGCTTGCAATCACAAAAAGGATACACAATTCAACATATAGAGGGGTTACAAAACAAGCAAGCAGACTGTTTATCAAAGAAGGGCTTATTACAAGATCTTGGCAAATGGCATATGGTCATCCAATGGGAGAACCGCATCTACAATTTTGAGGATTTCTTTCCTCCTGATACTTAGTGTTCATTCTGTATACTACTGCTTTATCTTACTGTGCATGGTTATTTTTCCTGTTGATGGTTTTGTTCTGGCCTAGCCACTGGGCAAATACAGTGTCCTCTATGAAGTGGTTTCCATTTCGTAGATGGTGTCTTTCATCAACAAGTTTTTTTGCTCTTACACATTATATGGAGCAATCTGATAAAATCTGTTTCTCAATATATGTTCACATACTTGCTCAACTCTGTTTTTTACATGAGGAATTGTAATGATCCTCTCTTGTACAACATAATCTTGACTGTCACTTGTTCGGATGGAACAAGTATTATGTATGCTATATGTATTTTACCAAATATATGCCTTTTTTTGTATATGTATTTTACCAAATAATATTAATATATGCCTTTTTTTTGTATTGAAAAAAAAAGAAAACAACTTTCATTTTCTTGCTTTGACTCCTCAAATTCATTCACCCAGGTTTCGAAGACACCTTTCGTTTGACTACTCTTCTCCAAGTTTTTATGAGCTACTTGGCAACTTGTTAAGTGAAGTCTTTAATCGACTATTATGCTAGTAATCTGGCACTTAGGGTTATATTAGGCATGTGAATTTCGTTTCGAATTTACAGAAGTTGTGAATGGTACCTTGTTGGTAGACCCAATCTAAGAATTAGGGTTTCTATTTATGTGTATTGTGTATCAGTTGTTTTGTCACTTCTAAAACTTTGTATCTCATTTAATAATTACACTGCGTTCATGTATTGTTATTTTTCTTTTGTGGGGCCAATGTTGTATCTCTAGTCATGTTCATTGTGCATCTTAAGCTCTGTTTAATGATATCTCATTTACTATGTGGTTTCCAACTAAATTTCTTAGTGCAATTTATAACAATGTAAACTTTGAAGCGGGAACTGATACAATTACTCGTTTCGTTGAGGTAGCAAAAAAGTCAACCGATTTTGAAAAATGGTGATGCAGAATACATTTTTTTTTTTTTTTTTTTTTTTTTTTTTTTTTTTTTTTTTTTTTTTTTTTTTTTCCACAGCATATTTTTGACACTTTAAATTTTCTTATGTATCAAATATAAATATTTGTTTTTAAATGTTAGTGATTTTCATGCTGATTTTGAAACGTGTTGATGCAGCGTCAACCCCTTTTTTTAGAGGGTTTATTTTTGACACTTCAAATTTTCTAATGTATTAAGTGTGGATTTTTTTTTTAAATGTTACATTTTTAGACACATTAAATCTTTTTATGTCCAATTGTTTTTTAAATGTTGATTACTTCATCAATTTTTTAGTTGTCTTAATTTTTTTTTTTTAAATGTTGATTACTTAAAAAAAAATATAAAATAATATAAAAAAGGACAAAAAACATAAAAATGTAAAAAATAAAATTATCTTGTAAACGATAAAAGAAAAACAAATATTATTTTTTTAAACTATAAAAATAAATAAATTAAAATACTCAAATTAAAAAAAAAAAAAGAACAAAAATATAAAAAAATAAACCTGATTTAAAAAAAGAAAAAAGAGTAACAAAAAACCTTAATTTTTTTATAAAAATAATTTAAAAATAAAATCACAAAGCACAAAAAACACTTTAAAAAATGTAACAAAATTAAAATAAAATATACAAAAAATGGATATATATATTAAACATAAAAAACAATTTTAAAAAAAAATTAATGAAAAAAAATAAAAACTAACAAAAATAAAAATTTATTAAATAAACATTATAAAAAAAATTCAAAAAAATTGGCCCACCACCCAGGGGCACAAGGGTTGCCACTATGGGAGGGTGGAGCTACACAGCTCCGCTTGCCCACGGTTGCGCCCCCATGCCCTTGGGTGGCAGGCGGAGGTCCGACTGCGACTTGGGCAGCGAGGAGAGGTTCGATTCTCGGAATCGGACCTTTGGCCCACCACCCAGATGCCTCGGGGCATGGTTGTGGGTGGGCTGGTGGAGCTGCAGAGCTCTGCCCGCCCACAGCGGCACCCCCTATGCCCTTGGGTGGTGGGCAGAGATGTGATTCTCGGAGTCGGACCTCCCCCCGTTGCCCAGGGAGCCCGTGGGCGGGCGAAGCTATGTAGCTTTGTTTGCCCACCCACGGCCATGCCTCTAGGTACCTAGGCAATGGGCCAAAGCTCTGATTCCGAGAATCGAACCTCCGCCCGCCGCCCAAGGGCACGGGTGGCGCGACTGTACGCAGGCAATGCTGTGCAGCGCCGCCCACCCACAGTTGTGCTCGTCGGGCCCCTAGGTAGCAAGCCAATTTATTTTAATTTTTTTTTATAATGTTTATTTAATAATATTTTTATTTTTTTCCATGACTATGTTTTTTAAAATATGTTTGTTTTTTTCTCTTTTGATTGTTAATATAATTATATTTATATATTTTTCATTTATTTTTATACTTTTTAAAGTATATTTTTGTGATTTTTTTTAAAAATTATTTTAAAAGATTTTAGTTTTTGTTAATTTTTTTACGCTTTTAATAATATTATTAAGTTCCCTTTGTATTTATTTATTTTTACTAGTTTTTAAAAAATTTGCTTGTTTGTTAATAGTTTACAAGAATTTTCTATTTATTAATTATTATTATTATGTCTTTTTTAATATGTTGCTGTTATGATTTTCTTTATAATTTTCTTTTTTACTTTTTAATTTTTATCTTTGTTTATTTGTTTTTTAACATTTTAAATGAGTGATTTTTTTGGGTTAATTTTGTTTATTTATTGTTTTGGATTTTTTTTGCCTTTTATTATATTTGTTTTTTTAGGGTCATTTTATGTTTTTTTCATTGTTATTTTTTTTCAAATTTATGTTTTCATTATAAAATTTTGTGTCATTATTTCAAAATGTTGAAAATTTATCTTGGAAAAAAAAATAGATGTAGTTTCAACATCAACACTTTTCATTTCGATGTGTTTTTTGCACAAAAATTTGGTTTTCACTGTCATTTTTAAAACATGTTGAAAATTTAGCCTTGAAAAAAAAAATGTTATTCCAACATCAACAGTTTTCATTTTCAGAGTGTTTTTTGCACAATTTTTGCAAAAAAAATTGGTTTTCACTACCATTTTTAAAACATGTTGAAAATTTACCTTTGAAAAAAAAAGTGTTATTCTAGCATCAACACTTTTCATTTTCGAGTTGATTTTTCATGTTTTTGGGGGGTTTTTTGGCTAGAGTTCTCATTTTGAGTTTATAGTTCCTGTTTCAAAGTTTACATTGTTTTATAGTTACATGCATATAGTTCCAGAGTTATTTGATTACAGGTTCATACCTCCAAATGTGTTTACAATTTTCATTATTGAATAGAACCACTGCTTGTTGATATATTTGGCCTTCGAATTTGTATTTTTGCTGTTGTTAAAGATTTACATTCTCACTATCAAGATTTTGTATTGTATCTGTTAAAAAACTGTATCTTCACTATAAAAACATTAGTATTACTTGTAGATATTCATGGGTACAGCCTCTGGCCATAGAGTTACTATTCCTTTTTAGGAGATGGAATGCTTCCTAACAAACTTCAGGTTGCAGGGGAACTAACCTATCCCATTCTAAGGTCCACTATCACCATTGTTATCATTTTGATACTTTTGGAGGTTCAATCTCTCATACCCTAACTCTTATAGATAATCATTTTTTTGATTTGTTCCACGGTTTAAATACCACCCGCAATATTTGGTCAAGGTTTATGTCAGTCTACTCTGGATTCCACATTTCTCAAATGCTTATAAGGAGAGGTATTATCATTAAACTGCTTCACAGTACAAGTATAACAATAATTCAATTTAGATTCATTGCTTAAAAATTCCTTATAATATTTCCTTTCCATATACACTAATTTATTTAACACATAAGACTAAAGTGTAGTCTTAGAAAAGAGACCAGTCGGGACTTGTCGGTTATCCAGAGTTACCATTTTCTGTAAATAACATTTATACAACACTAGTGGAGTTATGATATTATTATACTTATATGTCGATTAGGTCTACCAGAGAATAAGACAAAAAAAGACTTCTTTCATACCTCCCGAGCTATGAGACTAGAAATGACATCCAAACCTCCCCCAGAACCTCTTGGTTTCCAAAACAGTTCAAATAGTATTCCTTCCAGAGCATCAAGACCACCTATCCAACCTGGAAATACTTCCTTTGCAAGGGTTTCCACTAGTTACCACCATCTCAAGAAGACCCAATTGTAAAATATCTGCTTCTTGACAACGTCCTAACAATTATTTTCCTCTTTCCTCCTCCCTAGGCTACTTGCCTTTTCCATATGATATTTTCTCTTTTAATCCTTCCAGAGCATCAAGACCACCTATCCAACCTGGAAATACTTCCTTTGCAAGGGTTTCCACTAGTTACCACCATCTCAAGAAGACCCCATTGTAAAATATCTGCTTCTTGACAACGTCCTAACAATTATTTTCCTCTTTCCTCCTCCCTAGCCTACTTGCCTTTTCCATATGATATTTTCTCTTTTAATCTCTTTGGGGAGTGGAATAGTTGTCTAAATTTTTGGAAACCAAAGATTTTCTTGTATTGAAGTATTTTCCTATCTTTTCTTTGACTGAGTCTAATATTTTACAAATTGAAAATATATTAATAATTATATATTTAATTTTCACATTCTTTCACTATCTTCGCCAGACAAAATTACCAAGTTTTACAAAGTAACAAAGAAACATAAAGAACAATTTATATACAGGGCCAGGGGTGTTACATCTTCCCAAGTTAAGCAAAACACCATCCTCAGTTTTTATTCATTCCCTTGGAATGGGTGAGGGTATGATTCCTGCATCAAACTTTCATCCTCCTAGGTGGCCTCTTCTGGGCTAAAGTTCCTCCACTGCAATTTAACCTAGGTGATGGCTTGTTTCCATAGTGTTGTTTCTCTCCGAACACGAAAATGCATAGAGGTTATACCAAGAACTCTTTGTCCTATTGTACCTGTTCCAATATCACAGAATATTAAAGTTTTTAAATATTTTAGAATCTCATTCAATTTCAAAACAAATTGTTGAGATTGCAACAACATGATGGAGCTTAGTGAAAAGAGTCGCCTTCACTAAGTGGACCCGCAGGCTATTTTTGGCGCAAGTCTATTTTTAGACATATGGATCATGTCTATGGATTGCAGGTTGTTGTTTATGGATGATTGATCAAGTTGGAAAAAATAGATGGAATTCTATTTTTAGACCACAGCGGAGTGACTGCTCAATCTAAATATAGAATAGTCAAATATTATTAGCTCATAATAATATTTAGACTATAAACTTTGTCTTATTCT
>APFE030102327.1:6051-22345 GCA_000404065.3 Pinus taeda | reverse complement strand
AGGATTACAATTTTTTAATACTTTTTAAAATTATTTTTATCTTTTTTTTTCTTTTTCTTGTTTTTCTCTGTGTTCTTTTTTTTGATATTTGTATTGCCTTCTAAACAAGAGATTATGTGACAGAGCTTAAGGTTTTAAAGTTTTTGGTCACATGGGAAGGGGAATTTCAATGAGATCCAAAAGTGTATCTGTTTTAAATATGAAAAATACAAATTGCTACCCAAAGATTCAAAATATGACATACATATACTAATATGTAGGCTTCCAAGGCCATGAGAGAAAGACAAAAAAAAACTAAAAACTAAAAAATCCCAAAATAAAATAAGAGTGAGTAGACTAGGAAGAGGGGTTTTAATATGTTGTTGCAATGTAAACCGACTCTTTGTTGTTGCTAAGTGAGCACCCATTAGTAAGGGGGAATTTCGAGGTGCTCCGATCAATGGCTCAGGTTTGTCATGAATCAGTGTAGGTGTTCCATGGAGAGGAGGAGGTCCTTTATGTTTTCATGATGATCCAGTAGAATGTTTCCAAGTGGCAATTTCATGTGCTAGAATAGGTCAATTTTTATGTGCATACATTGATTAAAGCACCCATGTGTGTGCCCTATATTAGGCACCCATTCATCCAAATCTGCTATTACCTCTATGTCCAAAAGAAATCACCTCTAGTTGGTTCCTCCCTGTTCGACATAAGTAAGCTCTTCCTAAATATGGGGTGTGGTGTGTTTTGGAAAGCGAGCTACTTCTTCCTCCACTTTGAGTTGTGCTTTTATGCTACCTTGACTAGCATGTTCTTGATAGTATTGTTACCTTCCACTAGTAGGTGACCTCGTAAGAGATTTTTTCTTTTATATTTTCCTTCAACCAACCGCTAACAACACCTTAACAACCACGAGTGTAGTCGATGTTGTGACAGATGTCTCCACTCGCTGAGCCAGTCATATTTTGCCTCGCCCATCTCTCGAGATTGCATGTTTTACGGTGGGCCATCGGATCCTAAGGTATGAGTTTTCATTATGCAGTTGTGTGCTTATGCTTGTTTTTCTTAGGCACACATGTGTATGAATTATTGGGTGGCTTCAAAGGAGGAGGGGTTTGATTGTACTCTTGTTCCCTTACCTTAACTAGGGGGGTTAATCTCCATCTCTAGTCTCATGGGATCTCCCGTACTAGCTTACATCTTTAGGCTGGGCACTACCTGGGAAATGCCAATTTTGGTAACATGGTTCCATTTTCTCATTCCACATTTTTCACTCCCCTCCACACATTATGCACCCTATTTCATCATCTTCCCTCTTTGGGTCCACAAGGCTATGGTATCCCCCCCTCTTGTCAACATTTCTAGGTCGGCCCTGGAACAATGCCTCGGAGGTTGATGCAGCTAAACAAAAAAAGATAAAAACATAATATGGCCACATACAAAAGGAAATATTACCACAAAAATGAAAAATATGGTTGAGACAATAAAATTTAGCATGTGGGAAAAATCAAAACATGAAGTCTACTTCATATCATTATGGTCATCACCCCAGTTCCTAGGGTCCCTATGACTTCCCCTTGCATCATTAAGGAACCCATGTATGTCCCAAACCCTGGCAGCAATGAAGTACCTCACCTTAAGGGGGTAATCACTACTATATCATACACATCATGCTCTCATCCCTTCGAGCCCCGAACAGTAAAATAAAAGAAAACCCAATAAAGAAAAAAAGAAAATAAAGAAGGGTGGAAAAATAAAGGTCCAGGTAACTCATGTACCACAATTTCTCCCTCCTATGTTCACACACCCAAATATGTGGAAATCCCTCATCATTACCACCCTTGAAACTATGTCATTTGGCCTTGAGACCCCTATGTCCCAATCCACCTAACTATCATTCACATGACACCTACCAATTGAAGGATGTACCTTGGACATGTCCTTCCTTTTAGGGATTCAGAACACTTAATAGGGTTACTTATTAACTACTCCTATCACGGGAGGTAACACCATTACATGCTTAATGCCCCAAATCTAGAAGGGAAACTAAATATAAAGTGTCCATTTCGACCCCTCATTAACAATATTACTCACTCAATTACACTAATGAATTTTTATATTTGAAGGTGAGGAGATGCATTAGAGCTTATACAGGATTGGCAGGTGGTTTCACTTTGGGCTTGGCCTCCCTACACAAGATCTAAGCCCACCAGAGGATTATATTAAATCTTGTAGGGGAAGCGTTCAGAGCCATGGGTACCTATCATGTGATAGAGAATTATCTCATATCATGGGAAGCCTCAACACCTACAATAGTTTGTTCATTTCTCACATTATATGAGATGACGCACTTGGACTAATAGTGCCCCCAGTCAGCGTAACACTATATACAAGGTTAGGTAGCTGATCTGAGGCCCAGAGGAGGTTTGTCTCAACCTTGAGACATGGGAGGAAAAGAACCATCTTTTGTGCCCTATTTTAGAGTAGTCTATTGGCTTATCTTACATCAGGAAACCCATGCAACCACTACTTGTGCCTCATAGCCACTTTCGAGCACCACATGATGTTTTACTTGGAGATCAAGGGACCATCCCCTTGACCATCATTCATGAAGCCCTCTTCTTCATCATGGAACTAGAGGACTAAATTAGGCCTTCCAAATGCCCTCCTAAGCCATTTCTACATCATTGTGGCTTCATTTTGTTTGGCTTAACTTACACTTTATAAGCTATTTAGTGTGCTTGTCACCAAAGTGGTGTTATTTTGCACATTAAAATATTTTGGGGCATATTAGGCTAATTCAAACTCTTAGAGGCTCATATAAATAGATTTTAACCTCACTTGTATCAATGATCATCATCACACTTGGATATCTCCCTCTGAGAAATTCACACCTTTTCTTGGATAACAATTGGAGCTCTTTTGATGCATTTTGATATTTTTGGGAGCTGAAATCTTGCTCTTTCTTGGAGTTGTTATCTTAATCTTGGATTCAATATATCTCTTGCTCTCTTGTAACTTCTTTTGCTGAATTTTTTTCATGCAGTAATATCTAATGTGTGGAAATCTTGCAACTAGCTAGTTCTTCTTTTTCTCTTATTATTGAATATCATCGAAAAGATTGTTAGATTGCCAATTTTCACATGTTACTCATTGATTTGCAAGTAGATGAAAGTTCCTAGTGGATTAAAACTTGTTTTCCTTCCGTAAAATTCCATTGATCTTATGTGGGTAAATGGTAAAGGGTGATAGTTAGGGAATCACAATTTAGCCTCCTTGAAGATAAATTTTAGCCGAATTTTGAATCACATAGGCTCCATGACCTAAGGGTATGGAACTAATCCAAGAAAATTTGGTGATCACCCTTATTTTACCTCTTAAAAATTATGGCCTCTCTCTTAGATTACCTAGCTAGGGTTTCATGTGAATTCCTTTAGAGGAGGAATTTTTCCATTTCTTTTGGATAAGCTACTATGTTGGTGTCTCCTCTAGGGATCCTCAAGGTTTCATGTAATTCCCAGGATTCATGTAAGAGAAAACTCAATCCCTAGCTCGGTCTTTGAATTCCCATCTTGAAGGTCATAGTGAGAAGTTTTCTTGAGGGTTTTGCACATAGTAATCGATGGATTAAATCACTCAAAAATCCTTTCCCTACACTACCTTGACTTAGTGAGCTCCTTGGAGGGTCTCCTCCCATGCTTATTCATAAACACTAGGTCTTGTGTGGTCCCATTCTAGGCTTCTCAAGAATAAGGAAATATTATATAAAGGAATAAATCATCATACAAATTTTCTTGATAGGTCCTAATCATCCTTTGAGCCTTGACCTTAGGCCTCATTATCATCATTCGATATCATTAACCCTAGGTCTAGGTCTCCTCACAGGTCTTTTTTAAAGATCCTTTAACTTCTTTGGAAGCATTAAGCCTTTAGTTTGAGCCTCTCCTTTGAATGGGCCTTGGACATCACATTATACCTTGTCATTGATCTTGTAATTAATAGTGATTTCCCTCATACCAGGACTCCTCCCATCGATGAAAGTTTGTAAAGAACAGGGGACACCCATTAAGGTGACAGTGGGTCTTTGTCCCATTGTTGTCATTTAGTCTAGTGGATTTCATTTAGGTAGCCCTTCTAAGACCCATGCTAGATTGTGTGGCAACAAGTACCCTATCCCTTTGCTAACACAGGGTCTCTTAATGGCGTGGCATGGAAACTACATGACGAGGAGAGAAAATCCATAGAACAAGGAGGGAAGTTTCAAGAAGAGACAAATATGGATAGGAGGAAAAGTGGTATCAGTGAAGCAAAGCCAAGTTCATGCCTCGAGCAAAGGTAAGTCATCAAATACAACCCAAAAATCGTAAGATAATGCAAGCAGATGGTAGATCCAACAAGAAGGAGATCCAAGAAGAGTCAAGAACTAATAATAGGAGGGGCTTCCACAAAAGTGCAGGGGTTTAGAAGAAAATAAATAAGAATAGGATGCCAAGTCACTACTAGTAGTTAAATTTAAGATGAGAAAATCAATAGAGGAGACAACAAGAAAAAATGAGGAGGTCAAAAGAAGTGACTTGTCCAAGAAAGAAAAACAAAACTATTGAAATGTCACTTCATTGTCGCAAGACACTCCAGCCAGTTCTAAGACACTTGGTAGATTATTTTCTAATAGACATTATTTTAGGGTGCATCAAGTTGTCAATCATAGTTGAGGGAAAGTTCCATATTTATGGAGCAAAGCTCACTAATGAGCTAGCATCACCCTCTTGGAATTTCGTAAGGAAATCCTAGAGAGTTGGAGCATTGCAAGCTTGGCTCAGAGGAATGAACCAGATGAAACAAACTAACAAAAACATGGCTCTCTAAATTCCTGGAAAAATTAACTTTTTAAAACACCTAGATTTTATCTTTGTATAACCCCTTCTCACTTAATAGCCTTCTGGCCAAGGTTGTCATCGGAAATGGAGAAACGAATTTTCATGACTATAACATCGAATTCCATAGTTCGAGGAAAAATATTTTTTTCAGTCACATGAAGTGAGGGAGTTAGATTATCAAACATTAAGGTTATTTTTCATGGGAAGTGGATTTGACAAGAATCTAAAGTGTGGTGTTCCCTATCCCTGAGTTCACGTCAAGCCATATTCAGGCCACCTGAGATATCATAAGACTTTGACATTTGTTAAGGATGTTTATTATTGGACAAATTTGAAGAAAGTGATGGTTTAATTTGTTGATATATGCTTGGACTGTCAGTAGGTGAAAGTTGAGTTTAAGAACCCATCTAGTCTATTACAACCTATTCTGATTTCGGAATGGAAATGGGAGGTCATTTAAATGGAATTCATTATAGGATTGTCAAGGAAATAGAAGCATCATGATTCCATCATGGTTGTGGTTGATAGGTTGAGCAAGGTCACTTCATTGCAGTGAAGTATATGAATTCAGCTAATGAGGTAGCTGAGATCTTCATTGGGGAGATAGTGAGGTTGTATGGTGTTCCTAAGAAGATCATATCAGATAGAGATAGCAAGTTCACTTGCAAAGTTTGGAAGGAGTTATTTGCAAGCTTTGGGGCATAGTTAGCTTTCATCATGGCTTATCATCTGTAGATAGATGGATAGATAGAGAGTGTCAATAATATTATTGATGATATATTGAGGATGTATGTCATGCGTCAACAAAGGAAGTGGGATGAGTATCTTGCATTGGTAAATTTTACATATAATAATGGTTATCAAGAATCCTTGAGGATGATTCCATTTGAGGCTCTTAACAGGAATAATTGTAATACTCTTATCAACTAGAGTGATTTAGTGAATAGGGTCTTGATTGGACCAGATATGTGAGCCAAGATGGAACATGAGATGCTGTTATCAAAAGGAATTTGAAGGCAACAAAAGATAGGAAGAAGAGTTATTTATATCAACATAAATAATTCAAGGAGTTTAACAATGGGGAGAATGTGTACTTGCGCATCAAACCATAGAGAATCTCCTTGAGGATTGGGTCATGTGTCAAGTTGGCACCTCAGTATTATGGACCTTTTGAGATCCTTGAGAGGATTGGACCAATGGCCTACAAACTTGTGCTACCACCAACAATGAAAGGCCATGATGCTTTCCATGTTTCATTGCTTAAGAGATAATTGCAAGATGTTGATCATGTGATTGATTTGACTGTATTGCAAGTGGAACCAAAGGGATAGTTACAACTAGAGCCACAATGCATTCTGCAGTGGAAAAAACTCATGCTCTGGAACCGAGAAATAGAGCAAGTTAAAGTGCATTGGAATCACTTTGGTCTCGATGAAGCTACATGGGAGATAGCTGATCAGATGTAGGAATTGTATCCTTATTTCTTTGTTGCTTGAAGAAAATGAATTTTGGAATACATATATATATATAGTTGATATTGTTGTAAATACCGGAATGAGCTGTGTTATAAAGCTCTAATAAGCGATATGTTTTTTTTTGTTTTTTAGTAGGATGTCATTGTAAATACTGCATCAACCTATGTTATAGAGCTCCATAGGAAATATGTTTTTTTCATGGTTTGTTGGTCATGTTGAAAAGGAAGCTAGAAAATCTAGTTTTGACTTTGCCTTGGCCAAACTAGATTAAAATTGGAATTTCAATTTCAGCAGAATACTTGGAGGTAGCTAACTGAGGTGACATGGCACTTGTCACTTAGTTAACTCAGTTAATTCAAGTTGGAGACAATTGAGTTTCGTTCAGTATGATTGATTGCTAATTTCTAGAAATTTGTTTCAATTAATTTGAGTTATTGTGAGCTAAACAAGTACTAACTGTTAGAGAACTAGTGGAAGGTCGAGTAGTGGGGTGCATAGTTAGTCATACTTTAGTGATCAACTAGTTAACTAATCAATTAGCTCATAATAAATGATGCATGCAAATAATTCGAGCTACCCAATTGAGATTGGAGTTCAAGGGAAATGTAATATAATTTGTAAAATATTCCAAGTTGTACAGGTGGTGCATGCAGTAAGAGATTGACCTAAAGGAACTGCATAATCTAGATTGAGGAATTTACTAATTAATAGGGGCCTAATTCCTCAAGGAATAGTGCAAGGAAATAGGAGCTTGGAAAAATGAGAAATTAGTTAAGTGTTAGCCATAGTTAGTCTCTAAGCTAGTGAGATAGACTATACCTGTGCAGAGGTTGCTCAGGCTTGAGATTTCCTCTCTATTATTTGATTAATGCAATACAAATAGTAAGGGGTTTTGAGCACTTGATTTTCCTTAGAAAATCTCTGTGTATGTGATTTGAATCATCTCGTATTTTTATGATTTGATTTCTCAATTGTGAATTTCTTTTCGTAGATGAGTAGAGTAAATTTGAGTCTTATGTTTTAGGAAATTACATGAGTACTTTTGAATCTACTTAGAATTTATACATGTTATCAGAGAAGGATTCACAATAGAGAAGAGAATTCAAATTTGTTATTGCAGGAGGATCAAATTTGTAGGATCAATTCTTCAAAGCTAGTAGAATGGCATTCTATGGTATAAGGCTTGAGTATTCCCTTGAGGGTATATCAAACCTTTTTTTCTTGGAAGGACCGCATGGAGGTGGTACTAGAGGAAAATGGGTTGAATGAATTTATCGAGCATGACATTCCAAACCAGGGTCATCTGACCTCACGGATCTAGAAGAATGGATAAATTTTGTAGCTAAGGCAAAGGAGAATCATATTAGAGGGTGTGAAGGACCACATTGTTTCAAATCTACATGGGAAAGAAACCATGTATGCAATGTGGCAAAAACTGATAGATTTGTTCCAAAACAACAGTGACCACAGGAAACTGGTGCTCAAAGATAAGATTTGAAATATCAAAATGCAGAAGACCATATCTATTTAGTAGTACCTAAGTAGGTTCACACAATGTCATGATGGAATTGGAGGAGTTGGGGTTACTATTGTGGGTGATGATTGTGTGAGCCTAACCCTTCTAGGCCTTCCCAAGAGCTGGAAAAACTACCAGGATTTAGTAAATGGGAGGGAAAATATACAAAGGAATTCCTTTGGTTAGGTTTGGTACAAGAGGAGATAAGGTGAAATACTAGATAAGAGACATCATCCAAGAATGAGGATGAGGAGAAATGTGCCTTGGATGGAAAGGTAAATAAATGGAAAGGGAAGAAATCCCAATCCAAAGAAGAATTTAGTCAAGGGGGAAGAAGAAAGACTTATCCAAAATCAAGTGCTTTCACTATCATGAATTGGGACATTATGCCATGAAGTGTCCACACAAGCACATGGGAAAGAAGCCCTCAGGAGGTGTGGCAGGTGAATATTTGGATTCACAGTGTGAGCTTCATGGAAAATTTTAGGGGCTATTATTCACAAGTGAGCTAATTTTTCATGCTTTTTCCAAAAAAAATATTCGCCAACTCCCATTTTTCTTAAAAATTATTCGCCCAAATTTTATATGATAAAATTCTCTTACCATAAAAATCGCCATTATTTTTTAGAGACTATGTATAAAATCATTATAAATTTGAATATTACCAGAAGAATATAACCAAACACATTACCTTTCACATATTGGGGACTAGTAATATTCGCCAAGGTTTATAAACATTAAGATAAATTTCCATCCTTAAAATTTTCCTTGGCAAGCTTGATTTCACCCTCATTGCATGCATGGTGAGTATGGTGATGGGTAGTGTGTGGTACTTGGACATGTGTACCTCATTCCATATGACAGGAAACAAAGATTTTTTCAGTGACTTGGAGGAGAAAGATATCTAGAAGCACCTTGAGATGGGAGATGATGGGAGGTATAGCACGAATGATATAGGTACAATTACTTTTGAGAGGAAGTCTAGCTCCCCTCTCAAACTCAAGGATGTCATGTATGTTCTGGGTCTAAAGAAGAATCTCGTTTCAGTTGCTATGTTGGAATATCATGGCTATGATGTGATCTTTAGCAAATGGAAAACATTCCTAAGACACATAGCCAAAGACAAGTGAATTAGATTGGGGTTCATGTGAAGAACCTGTACAAATTAGATGTGGAAGAGTGTGCAGAATTGAGCACGAAAGAATAGAAGGTGCATAGATGGGACATGTATGAATTATGGCATAGAAGACTTGGCCATTTGCATCATGGTAATTTTAAGATCATACAACATATTTCTATAGGCCTCCCCAAAGGATAACTAGATCAACGAGATACATGAAAAGGGTGTACATTCAAGAAGTACACAAAATCCACCTTCAATGATCAGGATAATAAAGTGTAAGGAGTCCTTGAAAGGATTCACTATGATGTGTGTGGACCTTTCTTGAAACATCCACTGCCAAGAATAAGTATTATGTAATATTTGTAGATGATTTCTCATGGAAGTGTAGGATCTTCTTCATGTATAAGAAAGACCAGACATTCTTCAAGTTTTTTGAATTTAAAGAACTTGTTGAGAAAGAAAATATTAATCAAGTGAAGGATCTCAAGAGTGATAATGGAAATAATACTGAGAGGGGGGCTGAATCAGTATTATCATATCAATAATTCAATTTTAAAAATCTAATTTGTATTCGCTACTTCAGCTAAGTGAACTAGCGTGTAAACGCAACTGTACTTAAGGCAACCAGCGTATATGCAGAGATCTTTTGATTTACCCAAATTATCATGCATTAAACTTTAACCAGTATATTAGGAATTCATTAGACAGTGTAGTAAAAGCAGAATAAAGCATCACACATAAGCAACACACATGAACATCAAGATATAAGGAGGAAACCCAATGTGGGTGAAAACCACTTGATGCTGTCGTCTCTATCTTCTTTTAATAATAAGAAAATTTTGTTTAAAATTTTGTATTGGTGCAGACTTATACCAGTACGCAGACTTCTACCTACAGAAGGTTGCAACCTTCTCTTGTTTTCCAACTACTACTGGAAGGGAGCTACAACCCCCTAGCTCTTGTACTAGTTGATATGTTTACTAGTACGTAGGTGCCGACCTACAGAAGGCTACAACCTTCTTTCTTCCTCTAGGGACCACATTTCATAAATTTTCAGACTGGATCCATCAACAACATCATAAGTAAAATTCAATCATCAAATAACCAATCACCTTTTGAACTAACCACAACCGAGTCAATCAATCACTTTGACAACCCATCAATCTGATCATTCATAATACTATCACTAGTCACCAGAACCTAAACCAGAACCCAAAACTATGCAACAGCAAACAGAAACAATTGAAACATACTTTATAAGGTATATGCTACTTCCATGTGTCAAACCTGCATGTGTACGTACTTTTACCAAAGCAAACCAGCGTACAGATCTGCAAATCAAATTTATGATGTATAAGTTGCTTTGATATGCAGAACTAGCATGTATATGCTCATTTTCTAAAGTGAACTTGCGTACAGATTTGTAAATGATGATTTAAATATTACAACTATTCCAGACTTCAATCATACCTAGATCATCACATTTACAGATTAGAACATGCGTCAGTTATTCAGATACATGATCAAACCACATAGAGATAATTCATTTCAAGTCTTAAGATCATGATACAGCATTATATCTTGTCCTTCATCAAATGCTAAGGTTCATCCTTGGTTCAGATCCAGCAATGCACCATAACCCAATAACCTGCATACTAGATCTCACACTTCATCAGATATTTGATACTTATACACCTTGGCCTAATGATCTTCTCCTCCTTTTATAGTTTGTAGGCCTTTCTTAATACCATGGAGCAAAACCACTTAGAACCAATACCTTGGACCAAATACCTAGGGTCAATACCTCAGACCAGATACCTTGGACCAATACCATGGATCAAAATACCATGGACCAAATACTTTGGACTAAAAACTTAGCTTTCCAAGGTATGCACGCTTTTCCTTTTGTGAAAGTGCATGTGTACGTATACGCGACTTGTATACAGTGAACTTGTGTGTATACGCGGCTTGGTCAATGGTGAACCTGCGTATACCTCTCTTTCTTCATTCTGTGTAGTCTAATCTATAACTCTGTGCTGTTAACCTTCTATATTGTGATCTATCATCTGAGTGAGTTGCCATCAAGGACAACACCTGTATCATAATGCCAACAAATTGTGGTGAGTATGCGTCGAATGAGTTTAAAAATTTCTGTGCAAAGGAAGGCATTTTATGGGAGTTGAAAACACCCCACAACCCACAACATAATGGGGTGGGTGAGAGGAAGAACAAAAGTATTGTGGGAGCAGCAAGGGTGATGTTGCATGACCATGGCCTACCACTGTACTTGTGAGTTGAAGCATGCAACACAATGGTTTGTTTTCAGAATAGGATTCCTCATCAAATTCTTGGCATGACTACACCAGAAGAATCCTTTTCAAGGAAGAAACCATATGTCTCAAACTTCAATATCTTTCTATCATTAGTTTACTATGATGTTACCAAGGAATCAAGGAAAAATCTACAACCAATAGCAAAGTTGGGCATATTTTTGGGGTACGTAGAAACACCTCACAACTATCGTGTGTACTTTCCATCCCTCAGGATGACAGTAGTTCACACGGATGTGAAGCTCTATGATGAAAGGAAATGATGTTTTCTCTTGATAAGGCTTCATTTGCATTCAGATCAGGATTTTGTAGCTCCAAACGAAGCACCTCGCAAAGTTTTGGAGCAACCACGGGTAGAGGAGCATAGAGTGGAGAAATCCACTCAAGAAAAAACATCTAGAGAAGGAATAAAATGAACGAGAGAATTTGAGAGGCTGATGCATGATGCTAGAGATACTGTGGGAGCACCCACGTCACAGTGCAAGAAGACGAGGTCACGAGATGAGTACATTAGCTACATGGCTATGATGAGTGAGCTTGTAGAGACCAAGCTATCCTCATTCGAGGAAGATATAGAGAAACCAGTATGGGTTGATGCTATTGCAGAGGAATATGATTCCATTATCAGAAAAAATATTTGGGAAATGATCCCAAGACCAGAGGAGAAATCAGTGGTGGGTTTGAGATGGATCTACAAGGTAAAGCAAGCAGCAAATGGAAGCATCGAGAAATACAAGTGATGATTTGCGGCCAAGGGGTTCTCTTAGGTGGAGGTAATTAACTGTGAGGAGACCTTTGCCCTAGTAGCAAGGTAATCTTCTATCATATCAATTTTGGCACCTGTAGCATAGATGGGATGGAATATCCATGAGATGAATGTGAAGATAGCATTCCTCAATGGAGTTATTGAGGAGGAGGTGTACATTGAACAACCAGAAGGTTTTGCGACCTTTGACAAAGAGTCGCATGTGTTTAGACTCAAGCGAGCATTGCATGGATTGAACCAAGGACCTTGTGCTTGGTACACCAGGATCAGTAACTATTTCATTGGGTTGAGTTGTGCTTCACCAAAATTGAAGTAGATGCAAAACTTTATCATATTGTTTTTGAAGGTAAATTATTTACTATAGTATTATATGTCGATGATTTAATTTTAACTGGTGATGAAAATTTAATCAGTTCTTTCAAATAGAATCTTGGAAGAGAATTAGGGGTGAGGTACATGGGATTGTTAAGCGGATAAATCCCTCTTGCTAACAAGAGCGATCTCCCTAGATCCTAAAAGGAAACTAGAAATAAATAAACAATCAAGTTAACTCCTTCCCTGAATCTATCATTTCTTGAATCATAAGCTAACAAGGTGAGAAATGGAAATTCATACCTTATTACGACATGATTGATGAAGACCCCCCTTTGTGCTTCAATGCAACTCCTGTATGCTTGAACCTAGACTTACACACATGGAAACAACAAAATATCAAAGCCATATGTAGAATAAATGATTCAATAATTCAAACTATTGATCAAGGAGACTAGTAAAAAACATGATTTCAATGGACAAATATAAATAACATCATTGCGGTGGGAAAATATTAATAACATGAACCATGCATGAAATTCATCAATTAATCAATTAAACAATGAAGTGAGAAAAAATGCTTGTTTTTATTAATTTCAAAAACATAAAGGAGCTATAAAACATGTGCCTTGTTATTGTGAAGCTTCTCTCGTTGATCTCAATTCTCTCCAAGAATGATAATCTTTCCAACCTAATTACTCCAGCATAAACTTACTCCTAGCAGCCTCCCTAAATTCCCCCACCTGTGGCTTGATTAATAGGCCAAAAGGAAGTAGTTTGAGATCCTTAGTCCAAGGATGAGATCCACTAAAAGAGAGATGAGGGATCCTTGAAGAATGGGAACTAGTTCCATAAAAAATGAGGTTAGGCTCAAATAAACATGAGTTCGAGGCTTTATGTTGGGAATGATTCTCCCAACAATGCTTCTAGATGTAACTTTTTATTTTTACTATTTATTGATTGACTTGCGTAGTTTTTGTTTAGAAACAGAGCACAATTATGTGCAGTTTACAGTGGGAGAAACTACACATGTGCGATTTTTGTTTAGAAAAACTACACAAATGCTCAAAAGAATGGTTTTCTACCATGAGATCTAGAAATTCCACTTTATTCAAGGTACATAAGTTGTTGACTTGCAAGGAAGTGTTTCATGACACTTGGATGGATCGTGAGATATCCAATTTTGATGATCAGTTTCCTAAGGAGACAAAATGATGTGTAATAGATTTCCCTCTAAATTGCAATGTCAGGAAAGTTTGAGGAATGAAGTACTTTATCATATGAAGGATTGGATTAGAGATCATGGTTGGAAACCTACAACAATCAATCAAGGATTACAATGCAATATAATAATCATCATTGAGGTAGGCATTCCCATACTCAGACATAAAATTATTAAAGCACGGTATGAAAATACATCATGTCAAAGTAGATATAAGATGGATGCAACCATCAAACATAAAAATCTCTGTATAATTGTGAATATGAGACTCCTTGCAACTTGGATGGATGAAATTAGATCCAAGGTCTTGATCTCCATCTCTCGATCCATTGTATGATTCTAACCATCTAAGTAAATGTCTTGAAGTCAAACATGGCAGAAACCATTTGATTACCAGTCGATTATATGAACCGTTAACAAGTGTGAGAGAAACCGCCAATAATGAAAATGGATCTCAAGGTACTCCCAATATATTCTATGAAGTGTGAATAGGTGATATGAAGTCGAACACTCATAGAATCATTCGATCGAAGGCCAATGATGAGAACCTGTTGTCGAAGGTAAGAAACATACCATTAAGACATGCAAGCCTCAAGGTACTAAAGGTTTCTAGATCAACTTCCTAGATAATGAGTTGAAGTCAATAGGAAGTGACTGATCATAGGAAATCTTATGACACGAAACACAATGTCAAGTTTTGAAAATAATTTGCAAGGACTGAGTCAAGGATGGTTGACACGATTGAAGGCTACAAATTTTCAAGGTAATTTGAACTGAGGTTTAGACTTCTCTTGAACATATTCGCAACATGTAAAAATGACTTGGCAACATTTGACTCAACGATAATACCCAAAACCAACTAAAGACTTTCAATAAGGTTCGATTAACTCTGATAGAAATGAATTCCCCAACCCAAACAGATATCTAAGGGAGTCTCATGTTCAAGAGCGACATACTCCCTGAAATACAAGAAACGAACTTTTCTTCTCAATTTCCCCCCACCATTACTGACAAGTACCTCTTTATTTTTTACAAGCTTGAGGAGGATAACATATGCTTGTATTATAAGCTCATCCTTCGTATGAGTCCATCAAAATAATTTTAACGAACCCTAAGAAGGAATGGTTAGGTCTCGTTATGTTTAATGAGTCCTATACTATTTAGTTTTTACGAGTCCATTAAAGGAGTAACTCGATGTCATTTTATTTTAAGAGTTTTAAAATACATGAAAAGGAAACTAATTCAGTTCTTTTACCCCAAAATTTTAATGAGCCCAGAGAAAGTAAAGCTCGAGTTGTTTTTCAGTTTTAGGGAGTCAGAAGAAAAACATAAGTAAACTCCATCGGGTTCTTTTTCGTAAGCTTAGTCCCTCAGGTTCGAAAAAGGATAAAATAATACAAGAGAGAAATCTATTGACCATGTTTGATCAACGTATACCTTTTTCGTAAACACTCCTGGCTCCGTGTATAAAAGGAGTAAACTTATACTGAGTAGACGGTTGTTCATTTACTTTTACGAGTTTGGGCAATCAAGTACTCAACAATATTTTCTTTTTTAAGGAGTCTCAAAAGGGCTTAAAAGAGGACTCCATGGTTTCATTTTTTCGTAAGTTTTAACAAGTTCGAAAGAGTGATAAAAATATACTCATCTTACTGAATTTCAATTTAATTAGCAAGCAGGAAAAGACAGGAAGAAATCGGCATTTTCATGTACATTTTATGAGCATGAAAAGATAGAAAAAGAAGCTTGAGATTTTCATGATTTTAACTAGCCTTGAAAATAATAACTGAAATAGACTCGAGGTAGGTTTCGTTTTCATACAACCTTGAAACAAAGAAAAACTATGCTTGAGAGTGGTTTCATTTTTACACAAGCTTTAAATAGAGAAAATTGTGCTTGAAAGTGAATTTTCATGCCCCCATCATAATGACTATAAGGAAAATGCACCCCAAACTTCATTTAATGCACCTGAGTAGACTACTGGTTACTAATAGGAGGATGAAATGAAGGCTTGTTAATGAGATTAGAAAGAATTGACTTATCATTTATGAGATCTAGTTAAATAATCAACTCAAATAGGGGAGGATTTGTTTCATTTGTTAACGAGCTTAACATAGGAAAAGAAATATGTTCATGGAAAGTTGTTTCATTTTTTAACAAGGTTGAAACAGTACAAGAACTATCCTCATGCACTTGTTTCATTTTTTAATGAGGTTGACATAGTAAAAGAACCATCCTCATAAGGATTTGTTTCATTTTTTAATGAGGTTGACATAGTAAAATAACTATCCTCGTGAGAGTTATTTAATTTTTTATTGAAGTTGACATAGGAAAAGAACCATCCTCACAGAACCTATTTCATTTTTTAACGAGGTTAACACAGTAAAAGAACTATTCCCATGCACTAGTTTCATTTTTTAATGAGGTTGACATTGTAAAAGAACCATCCTCATAAGGATTTGTTTCATTTTTTAATGACGTTGACACGGTAAAATATGTAGGTTTTAACCCCGTACAGAAATTACCTGCAAATGAATTCTAAAACCCAGAAAATAAACAATGCAAGAGCATAACACATAAAATACATATACACAAAGATTTTCCCCTGGATCCCAAAATCGGGACTACCAGCTTGATTTTTCATTATGTTCCTTTCAATTTTACAATATATATTTATACATGCCGAAGCATCCA
>APFE030102320.1:0-12269 GCA_000404065.3 Pinus taeda | reverse complement strand
TATCAATGGGTTTTAACATATTTTGTTAACAAATTCAATTTATTTCAATGAATATAATACATGTTTTCAATGTCTTCGTATTAATTAAATTTCTTGTTTGATTAATGATTTCTTAAATAACCCTATCCAAATCGATATGGATACTCAGTTCTTGTTCGCGTTTCGCGTGAATTCATTCCTTTACCTTCACCTTCAACTACACAATTTCAATCCAGATATGAAGGTGTGTAAACAAGTTCAATGGACATTCAGGCTTTTAACTTGTTTCCTTACATGGAAGCAAACTTTTATCCCAACAGAAACAGATTTAGAGCTGGGAAAAAATATAAATTTTCTTGAAATTGACCTAATATCTACAATTAAAAAACTGAAAAACCTCATATACTAATTAAAAAAAGAGCTATCATTCCCCATGATTTTTTTTAAAACTCATGGTTTGGTTTGGGGTTAAGCATGGAAGGAAACTGGAAAGGAAAAAACTACTCCACAAGTAGTTCAGTCAAGTAGTAGTTGTTGTGAAACACACGATTTCAAGTAAGTGTTATTTTGTTTTTTTAAATAAAAATTTGAACTTCTTAAACTTGATACATAATTATTAAATTTAAACCTATAATTTTTTATTAACATTTATTTTTGTCACTAAAACAAAATAAATATCTGACTATAGTAATCATGCTAACTCATTAAAAAATTATATGAGAAAAATCAGAGTCATATTGGAGAAGACTGCCTAGTAGCATGAGCCCTATGGTATCTTGAAGTTTCACGTTTCTCCCATTGATAAGGGCTAATACATATCGCACTTCTTTGTATGCCTGCGACATCATGTTTGTATTGATATATTATGTATTCAGAGGCTTTTAAACGGGCAAGGGCTTTTTGCACTGTAAATTTTAATATCAATGTTTATATGTTATCAGCATTTTGCCAAACTGTTTCACAGTTTTGTAACCAAAAAATTTATTTTTAAGTAAAGTGAATGTAAGAGGACTAATTTGATCTGATTAGTAAGCATATTACATAAGTGCAAATATATTGCACTTTATGCAATATATTTGCTTTGATTTTTAACCTATTTTAAAACTCTGTTATAAGATACTGGTAAATAAAGTAACCACAAAATCTAAATATAAATATAGTTTTTTCACAATTTAAAAAGAAAAACACTCTGCCTCTACCTCACAGTCTGTGGAGTGCCTGGCTTTAGCTTCTTGAGACATCTGTTGCAATTTGTTGTAAAGTTAGTATTTTATCTATTGATCTATTATCTTATTCCATATCATATCAGCAGGATGCCTGGACATTACGCAGTCGATTCAATTATTTGATGAACTCATTCAAAAAGAGACGGTTCTGTGGGAATGCACCAACCAGCTGAGATCTAATGAATCGGCAACTACTGCTGTTATTTCTCAGCTGAGAGAGGCGATCCAACAAGAGGTAATAATTACAGCTCACAGTGATCCTAATGCTATGGTACTATAATTACGTCGTAAGGCGTTTCCCTCTCAAATCAACTCCCCCAAATATTTTTCTGTCCTAATCTTAACGATTAGATCTTTTGTTAAACGATTGAACAAAAATCAGCAATCTGATTTAATAAAAAATATTTTAAAATCCTGGAATGCAGGCCAATACAGAGCACTGGAGCATGGACACGTGGGAGGAGCAGCAGACAGAAGAGGCTGCAGTTTCTGGGGAACGCATGGGATGGATTACCAGGCACAAAATATCCCTAGGAATTGCCAGAGCGCTTGCATTTCTCCACAATGGGTCATCCTCGCCGATCGTTCATGGAGGCCTGACACCGTTTAATGTGCTGCTAGATGCCAATTTTCAACCCCGTGTGGCTGAATCCGGGATCAAAGACCTTTTAAAAGTATCAGCCAGCCCGGAAATCCTAAATTCTGTGTATGTTGCTCCTGAATCTCTTGACACTTTTAATCAAGGTGCAAAGGCCGATGGCTATAGTTTTGGGGTTGTATTATTAGAACTGGTCACGGGCAGAAGGGCTTCTGATGGTGGTTTTCCTGGTGGATTCAAAGGGAATTTGGTTGATTGGGTCCGTTCTCTGATGAAAGAAAACCATGGCGTTACTGCACTGAACACAAGACTGTCCAATTCTGCTCCTACAACCCAAATGCTGGATATAACTAATGTGGAGCATTCAGCTTCCAAAACATGGATTTGCCTCCTCTTTTGCACAAGAGTGTTTATAAACTAAGTTTAAGAACCCCACGCTTTTCATCAAGCTTTGATTTTCATTCCAATGAGCTTAATTATGGCATTTTCAAACACATAAACGGAATCAAATGCCTGCTATTGTTTCAGTTTTGATTTTGATCTTAATGAGCTTCATTATGCCGTTTTCAATCACACGATACTCCCTTCTGCATCAGCGTCATAGAAAGAAAGCATTCCTTTTCCAAATACATCCCAATTCTTTGTTTTAAGTTTCAGGGGAATGGGTCTGTGGGGGACACATTGGGGATTCTCCTCTTCTTTATTTTGGGTTCCCACTCTACCCCCAGTTTTGAGAAAGGTGCCCATTCTGACCACCACTTGGCCTATCCTGGAGGCAAAAGTTTTTAAAAATTCCAATAGATAGAAGGTGCGGAACACCGCAAAAATGAAATCTTAAAATCCACATGCTCTTGGTTAAATTTTGATTTTATCTCAATGAACTTAGTTATGTTGTGAGATATGGAATCCTAGGAACTCTAGCCTTTTGATTGATTTGATTTTGGCCCTAATGAGCTTAGGTATGACATTTTCAATAATAGAAAAAAAATCTTGAAAACACATTGTTTTTTATTAGATTTTGATAAAAACCACATGTTCTTTATTGCATTTTGATTTTTAATCTCGGAGAATAGGCATTTTGATATAATTGCAATCTGAGGTTTATTTCAATTACCTTAGGACACTTCGATCATAATGAGCTCCATGCTTTCTTTCAATCACACAGAAGAAAACTCAAAATCCTGATTCTTTTGAGTAATTTTTGGTGAAAAGCCATATTTAAATATTTTTTATTAAACACAATACATGATTCTTGGAGAATAGGCTTTTTGTTTTGTTTCAATCACAATTCTAGGTGTGTTTCAATTATAGCTCTAACCTTAAGGCAGTTTCAATGACAGGAATGTTACACACAGAGATGTAAAATAGAAATGGGCGATATTTGTATTAGAAAAAAGCCACAGCTGAGTTGGGCAGCTTAGCGCAACAAAAAAAAAGATGTTGTTAACAAAAACCACCATATCTATCTAGCTGTATGTGTTGGGAATGCTTTCGATTAAATTTTGATTTTGATTTTAATGAGCTTTATTATGGTATTTTCTATCATAGCAACGAAACCTTAACATCCCCATGCTTTTGATTTTGATCTAATTAACTTAATTATAGTGTTTTCAATAACAGAAACCAAATCTTGCGTTTGATTAAAGTATGGTTTTGATCTTAATGAGCTTAGTTATACAATTTTCAATCACAAAAACAGAATCTCAAAACCCCGCTTTTGATTAAATTTTGATTTTGATCTTATTGAGCTTAATTATGGCCTTTTTAATCACAGAAACACAATTTTTTTCTATTAAATTTTTGTTTTGTTTGTAACAAAGTTAATTATGGCATTTTCAATCACAGAAACGAAACCTTAAGAACCCCACGCTTTTGATCAAGCTTTGATTTTCATTTCAATGAGCTTAATTATGGCATTTCCAACCACAGAAACAGAATCAAATGCCTTCTGTTGTTTCAGTGTTGATCTTGATCTTAATGAGCTTCATTATGGCGTTTTCAATCATAGGAATGAAACTTTAAGAATCCCATGTTTTTTATTAAACTCTAATTTTTGATCTTATTGACATTAGTTATGGCGATTACAAGCATAGAAACTAAATTTCAAAAATCTGAATTTTAATCTTGATCTTAATGAGTTTTATTATGGTGTTTTTGATCACAGAAACCAAATCTCAAGAACGCCCGAGTTTGATTGTTATCTTAGTGAGCTTCATTATGGCATTGTTAGTCATAGAAACGGAACATCAAGAACCTCATGTCTTTGATGAAATTTTTGTTATGATCTTAATGAGCTTATTTATGCTGTTTTAAATTAGAGAAACGAAATCTAAGAACCTCATGCTTTTGATTTCCATGCGGACACATGACATCCACATCTACTCCCTTCCACATCAGCATCATAGAAAGAAAGCATTCCTTTTCCAAATACATCCCAATTCTCTGTTTTAAGTTTCAGGGGAATGGGTCTGTGGGGGACACATTGGGGATTCTCCTCTTCTTTATTTTGGATTCCCACTCTGCCCCCAGTTTTGAGCAAGGTGCCCATTCTGTCTACCACTTGGCCTATCCTGGAGGCAAAAGTTTTTAAAAATTCCAATAGATAGAAGGTGCGGAACACCACATAAATGAAATCTTAAAATCCCCATGCTCTTGGTTAAATTTTGATTTTATCTCAATGAACTTAATTATGTTGTCAGATATGGAATCCTAGGAACTCTAGCCTTTTGATTGATTTGATTTGACCCTAATGAGCTTAGGTATGATATTTTCAATAATAGAAAAAAAATCTTGAAAAAACTTTGTTTTTTATTAGATTTTGGTAAAAACCACATGTTCTTTATTGCATTTTGATTTTTAATCTGGGAGAATAGGCATTTTGATATAATTGCAATCTGAGGTTTATTTCAATTACCTTAGGACACTTCGATCATAATGAGCTCCATGCTTTCTTTCGATCACACAGAAGAAAACTCAAAATCCTGATTCTTTTGAGTAATTTTTGGTGAAAAGCCATATTTAAATATTTTTTATTAAACACAATACATGATTCTCGGAGAATAGGCTTTTTGTTTTGTTTCAATCACAATTCTAGGTGTGTTTCAATTATAGCTCTGACCTTAAGGCAGTTTCAATGACATGAATGTTACACACAGAGATGTAAAATAGAAATGGGAAATATTTGTATTAGAAAAAAGCCACAGCTGAGTTGGGCAGCTTAGCGCAACAAAAAAAAAAGATGCTGTTAACAAAATCACCATATCTATCTAGCTGTATGTGTTGGGGATGCTTTCGATTAAATTTTGATTTTGATTTTAATGAGCTTTATTATGGTTTTTTTTTATCACAGCAACGAAACCTTAACATCCCCATGCTTTTGATTTTGATCTAATTAACTTAATTATAGTGTTTTCAATAACAGAAACCAAATCTTGCATTTGATTAAAGTACAGTTTTGATCTTAATGAGGTTAGTTATACAATTTTCAATCACAGAAATAGAATCTCAAAACCCCACTTTTGATTAAATTTTGATTTTGATCTTATTGAGCTTAATTATGGCGTTTTTAATCACAGAAACAAAATCTTTTTCTATTAAATTTTTATTTTGTTTGTAACAAGGTTAATTATGGCATTTTTAATCACAGAAACGAAACCTTAAGAACCTCATGTCTTTGATGAAATTTTTGTTATGATCTTAATGAGCTTATTTATGGTGTTTTAAATCAGAGAAACGAAATCTAAGAACCTGATGCTTTTGATTTCAATACGGACACACGACATGCACATCTACTCCCTTCTGCATCAGCATCATAGAAAGAAAGCATTCCTTTTCCAAATACGTCCCAATTCTCTATTTTAAGTTTCAGGGGAATGGGTCCGTGGGGGATACATTGGGGATTCTCGTGTTCTTTATTTTGGGTTCCCACTATGCCCCCAATTTTGAGCAAGGCGCCCATTTTGTCTACCACTTGGCCTATCCTGGAGGCAAAAGTTTTTAAAAATTCCAATAGATAGAAGGTGCGGAACACCACAGAAATGAAATCTTAAAATCCCCATGCTTTTGGTTAAATTTTGATTTTATCTCAATGAACTTAATTACGTTGTCACATATGGAATCCTAGGAACTCTAGGCTTTTGATTGATTTGATTTTGACCCTAATTAGCTCAGGTATGACATTTTCAATCATAGAAACAAAATCTTGAAAACACATTGTTTTTTTATAAGATTTTGTTAAAAACCTCATGTTCTTTATGCAAGCAGAATAGCAAGAAAGAAATATGCGTCTCCAACTATGCATAAATCTCCAATGGTATTCAGTATGCCATAATTCACCGTGCATCTTCAACTAACAATATATAAATCCCCATGGCAAAGGTAACTTCATTTCCATTCATCCCAAATTCATTTTAACACAACTCACTTGCAAAGTATTACTAATAAATTTCCACAACCGATTTACCTATTACAACTTCTAACAAAATATACATTTCGTAGGTTCATTACTGCTTCTTCAGGTCTTCGATGCCTCCAACAAGTTTTGATACAATGTCAAATATGGAATGACAAGCACAAAGTTCTTTAGAATATTATATTCACTATTTGTATTTTCCATTTGAAACTTGAAAAATAATGTTTCAGATCAAGTACCATTTTGATAGTTTATTTCTTCACAACCGATTCATTATCAATGGGTTTTAACATATTTTGTTAACAAATTCAATTTATTTCAATGAATATAATACATGTTTTCAGTGTCTTCGTATTAATTAAATTTCTTGTTTGATTAATGATTTCTTAAATAACCCTATCCAAATCGATATGGATACTCAGTTCTTGTTCGCGTTTCACGTGAATTCATTCCTTTACCTTCACCTTAAACTACACAATTTCAATCCAGATATGAAGGTGTCTAAACAAGTTCAATGGACATTCAGGCTTTTAACTTGTTTCCTTACATGGAAGCAAACTTTTATCCCAACAGAAACAGATTTAGAGCTGGGAAAAAATATAAATTTTCTTGAAATTGACCTAATATCTACAATTAAAAAACTGAAAAACCTCTTATACTAATTAAAAAAAGAGCTATCATTCCCCATGATTTTTTTTAAAACTCATGGTTTGGTTTGGGGTTAAGCATGGAAGGAAACTGGAAAGGAAAAAACTGCTCCACAAGTAGTTCAGTCAAGTAGTAGTTGTTGTGAAACACAGGATTTCAAGTAAGTGTTATTTTGTTTTTTTAAATAAAAATTTGAACTTCTTAAACTTGATACATAATTATTAAATTTAAACCTATAATTTTTATTAACATTTATTTTTGTCACTAAAAACAAAATAAATATCTGACTATAGTAATCATGCTAACTCATTAAAAAATTATATGAGAAAAATCAGAGTCATATTGGAGAAGACTGCCTAGTAGCATGAGCCCTATGGTATCTTGAAGTTTCACGTTTCTCCCATTGATAAGGGCTAATACATATCGCACTTCTTTGTATGCCTGCGACATCATGTTTGTACTGATATATTATGTATTCAGAGGCTTTTAAACGGGCAAGGGCTTTTTGCACTGTAAATTTTAATATCTATGTTTATATGTTATCAGCATTTTGCCAAACTGTTTCACAGTTTTGTAACCAAAAGATTTATTTTTAAGTAAAGTGAATGTAAGAGGACTAATTTGATCTAATTAGTAAGCATATTACATAAGTGCAAATATATTGCACTTTATGCAATATATTTGCTTTGATTTTTAACCTATTTTAAAACTCTGTTATAAGATACTGGTAAATAAAGTAACCACAAAATCTAAATATAAATATAGTTTTTTCACAATTTAAAAAGAAAAACACTCTACCTCTACCTCACAGTCTGTGGAGTGCCTGGCTTTAGCTTCTTGAGACATCTGTTGCAATTTGTTGTAAAGTTAGTATTTTATCTATTGATCTATTATCTTATTCCATATCATATCAGCAGGATGCCTGGACATTACGCAGTCGATTCAATTATCTGATGAACTCATTCAAGAAGAGACGGTTCTGTGGGAATGCACCAACCAGCTGAGATCTAATGAATCGACAACTGCTGCTGTTATTTCTTAGCTGAGAGAGGCGATCCAACAAGAGGTAATAATTACAGCTCACAGTGATCCTAATGCTATGGTACTATAATTACGCCGTAAGGCGTTTCCCTCTCAAATCAACTCCCCCAAATATTTTTCTGTCCTAATCTTAACGATTAGATCTTTTGTTAGACGATTGAACAAAAATCAGCAATCTAATTTAATAAAAAATATTTTAAAATCTTGGAATGCAGGCCAATACAGAGCACTGGAGCATGGACACGTGGGAGGAGCAGCAGACAGAAGAGGCTGCAGTTTCCAGGGAACGCATGGGATGGATTACCAGGCACAAAATATCCCTAGGAATCGCCAGAGCGCTTGCATTTCTCCACAATGGGTCATCCTCGCCGATCGTTCATGGAGGCCTGACACCGTTTAATGTGCTGTTAGATGCCAATTTTCAACCCCGTGTGGCTAAATCCGGGATCAAAGACCTTTTAAAAGTATCAGCTAGCCCGGAAATCCTAAATTCTGTGTATGCTGCTCCTGAATCTCTTGACACTTTTAATCAAGGTGCAAAGGCCGATGTCTATAGTTTTGGGGTTGTATTATTAGAACTGGTCACGGGCAGAAGGGCTTCTAATGGTGGTTTTCCTGGTGGATTCAAAGGGAATTTGGTTGATTGGGTCCGTTCTCTGATGAAAGAAAACCATGGCGTTACTGCACTGAACACAAGACTGTCCAATTCTGCTCCTACAACCCAAATGCTGGATATAACTAACGTGGAGCATTCAGCTTCCAAAACATGGATTTGCCTCCTCTTTTGCACAAGAGTGTTTATAAACTAAGTTTAAGAACCCCACGCTTTTCATCAAGCTTTGATTTTCATTCCAATGAGCTTAATTATGGCATTTTCAAACACAGAAACAGAATCAAATGCCTGCTATTGTTTCAGTTTTGATTTTGATCTTAATGAGCTTCATTATGCCGTTTTCAATCACACGATACTCCCTTCTGCATCAGCATCATAGAAAGAAAGCATTCCTTTTCCAAATACATCCCAATTCTTTGTTTTAAGTTTCAAGGGAATGGGTCTGTGGGGGACACATTGGGGATTCTCCTCTGCTTTATTTTGGGTTCCCACTCTACCCCCAGTTTTGAGCAAGGTGCCCATTCTGACTTCCACTTGGCCTATCCTGGAGGCAAAAGTTTCTAAAAATTCCAATAGATAGAAGGTGCGGAACACCGCGGAAATGAAATCTTAAAATCCACATGCTCTTGGTTAAATTTTGATTTTATCTCAATGAACTTAGTTATGTTGTGAGATATGGAATCCTAGGAACTCTAGCCTTTTGATTGATTTGATTTTGGCCCTAATGAGCTTAGGTATGACATTTTCAATAATAGAAAAAAAATCTTGAAAACACATTGTTTTTTATTAGATTTTGATAAAAACCACATGTTCTTTATTGCATTTTAATTTTTAATCTCGGAGAATAGGCATTTTGATATAATTGCAATCTGAGGTTTATTTCAATTACCTTAGGACACTTCAATCATAATGAGCTCCATGCTTTTGATATAATTGCAATCTGAGGTTTATTTCAATTACCTTAGGACACTTCGATCATAATGAGCTCCATGCTTTCTTTCAATCACAGAGAAGAAAACTCAAAATCCTGATTCTTTTGAGTAATTTTTGGTGAAAAGCCATATTTAAATATTTTTTATTAAACACAATACATGATTCTTGGAGAATAGGCTTTTTGTTTTGTTTCAATCACAATTCTAGGTGTGTTTCAATTATAGCTCTAACCTTAAGGCAGTTTTAATGACAGGAATGTTACACACAGAGATGTAAAATAGAAATGGGTGATATTTGTATTAGAAAAAAGCCACAGCTGAGTTGGGCAGCTTAGTGCAACAAAAAAAAAGATGTTGTTAACAAAAACCACCATATCTATCTAGCTGTATGTGTTGGGAATGCTTTCGATTAAATTTTGATTTTGATTTTAATGAGCTTTATTATGGTATTTTCTATCATAGCAACGAAACCTTAACATCCCCATGCTTTTGATTTTGATCTAATTAACTTAATTATAGTGTTTTCAATAACAGAAACCAAATCTTGCATTTGATTAAAGTATGGTTTTGATCTTAATGAGCTTAGTTATACAATTTTCAATCGCAAAAACAGAATCTCAAAACCCCGCTTTTGATTAAATTTTTATTTTGATCTTATTGAGCTTAATTATGGCGTTTTTAATCATAGAAACACAATTTTTTTCTATTAAATTTTTATTTTGTTTGTAACAAGGTTAATTATGGCATTTTCAATCACAGAAACGAAACCTTAAGAACCCCACGCTTTTGATCAAGCTTTGATTTTCATTTCAATGAGCTTAATTATGGCATTTCCAACCACAGAAATAGAATCAAACGCCTTCTGTTGTTTCAGTTTTGATTTTGATCTTAATGAGCTTCATTATGGCGTTTTCAATCATAGGAATGAAACTTTAAGAATCCCATGTTTTTATTAAACTCTAATTTTTGATCTTATTGACATTAGTTATGGCGATTACAAGCATAGAAACTAAATTTCAAGAATCTGAATTTTAATCTTGATCTTAATGAGTTTAATTATG
This sequence comes from Pinus taeda, assembly GCA_000404065.3. NCBI lineage: Eukaryota > Viridiplantae > Streptophyta > Pinopsida > Pinales > Pinaceae > Pinus > Pinus taeda. The sequence continues at coordinate 1,760 of APFE030102320.1, read as the reverse complement.
GTGTTTTTGATCACATAAACCAAATCTCAAGAACGCCCGAGTTTGATTGTTATCTTAGTGAGCTTCATTATGGCATTGTTAGTCACAGAAACGGAACATCAAGAACCTCATGTCTTTGATGAAATTTTTGTTATGATCTTAATGAGCTTATTTATGCTGTTTTAAATCAGAGAAACGAAATGTAAGAACCTCATGCTTTTGATTTCCATGCGGACACATGACATCCACATCTACTCCCTTCCGCATCAGCATCATAGAAAGAAAGCATTCCTTTTCCAAATACATCCCAATTCTCTGTTTTAAGTTTCAGGGGAATGGGTTTGTGGGGCACACATTGGGGATTCTCCTCTTCTTTATTTTGGATTCCCACTCTGCCCCCAGTTTTGAGCAAGGTTCCCATTCTGTCTACCACTTGGCCTATCCTGGAGGCAAAAGTTTTTAAAAATTCCAATAGATAGAAGGTGCGGAACACCACAGAAATGAAATCTTAAAATCCCCATGCTCTTGGTTAAATTTTGATTTTATCTCAATGAACTTAATTATGTTGTCAGATATGGAATCCTAGGAACTCTAGCCTTTTGATTGATTTGATTTGACCCTAATGAGCTTAGGTATGACATTTTCAATAATAGAAAAAAAATCTTGAAAAAACTTTGCTTTTTATTAGATTTTGATAAAAGCCACATGTTCTTTATTGCATTTTGATTTTTAATCTGGGAGAATAGGCATTTTGATATAATTGCAATCTAAGGTTTATTTCAATTACCTTAGGACACTTTGACCATAATGAGCTCCATGCTTTCTTTCAATCACACAGAAGAAAACTCAAAATCCTGATTGTTTTGAGTAATTTTTGGTGAAAAGCCATATTTAAATATTTTTTATTAAACACAATACATGATTCTCGGAGAATAGGCTTTTTGTTTTGTTTCAATCACAATTCTAGGTGTGTTTCAATTATAGCTCTGACCTTAAGGCAGTTTCAATGACAGGAATGTTACACACAAAGATGTAAAATAGAAATGGGAAATATTTGTATTAGAAAAAAGCCACAACTGAGTTGGGCAGCTTAGCGCAACAAAAAAAAAAGATGTTGTTAACAAAAACCACCATATCTATCTAGCTGTATGTGTTTGGGATGCTTTCGATTAAATTTTGATTTTGATTTTAATGAGCTTTATTATGGTTTTTTTTATCACAGCAACAAAACCTTAACATCCCCATGCTTTTGATTTTGATCTAATTAACTTAATTATAGTGTTTTCAATAACAAAAACCAAATCTTGCATTTGATTAAAGTACAGTTTTGATCTTAATGAGGTTAGTTATACAATTTTCAATCACAGAAATAGAATCTCAAAACCCCACTTTTGATTAAATTTTGATTTTGATCTTATTGAGCTTAATTATGGCGTTTTTAATCACAGAAACAAAATCTTTTTCTATTAAATTTTTATTTTGTTTGTAACAAGGTTAATTATGGCATTTTTAATCACAGAAACGAAACCTTAAGAACCTCATGTCTTTGATGAAATTTTTGTTATGATCTTAATGAGCTTATTTATGGTGTTTTAAATCAGAGAAACGAAATCTAAGAACCTGATGCTTTTGATTTCAATACGGACACACGACATGCACGTCTACTCCCTTCTGCATCAGCGTCATAGAAAGAAAGCATTCCTTTTCCAAATACGTCCCAATTCTCTATTTTAAGTTCCAGGGGAATGGGTCCGTGGGGGATACATTGGGGATTCTCGTGT
>APFE030102319.1:0-26329 GCA_000404065.3 Pinus taeda | reverse complement strand
TGAGGGTGTGTTGTATCATTCGGGACCAGTCAGGATAGTTCTCCTTGCCAGTGAGAACTATTCCTATCATAGAGATGATTGAATGCATTCTGTAAAAGGTTACTTCTGCTGATATATTAATACTTCTGATGGCGAAAAAAAAAATTGCTCTTAAAAAACTTCCACTGCTTTAAAAAATGATTTTGCTATGGAGAAAAAAATCATTAAAATTCTGCTACATATATCACCACATATATATCTCTGCAAAAATCAGCATATATAACACCATATTCAAAATTCTGCTATATGTATCACTGGGCTAGCCACAATTCGACAAAATTTCATACGGTAGTCCATGAATGCAAATAAAACGAAACCCCCAATTCTGTTAACTAATACGATCATTGTATTATGCGTTTTACAATGTCAGTCATTTGATAAATGGGCGTCCTCGAATAGTGAAAGTACATTGGGAGACCTTGGTTTCTTACTTTCGACAATTATGTGAAGTGGAGATCTTCACATACTAAACTTCACATAGGTGTTCCAACTTTTGAAAATTTACACCATCAATTTTAAAAATTGTTTTATTACTTAGCTGTCTGCGCACGTTCTCCACCAAACCCACTGTCTTTTTGATGATCTCATATTGCGACAATGTCTGAGCTAGTGCTAGAAAGTTTATAGGGCATTACTTGAACTGAATTCCATTACCAGACTTTGATTCCCATGATGGCATTGAAGAAACGAACCTTACACCGCAATTCTCACTTTGTCCATAGATGATAGTTACTGAACGACACTGTTAGTATATCTTTAAACGTAAAACAGTTACACTATATGTATCACTTGGCTTGGCGCTTAACTTTGGGCTAGCCACACGCAGGTTCTGAACATTTTAATACAGGCAGCGAATAGACCACACGCAGGTTCTGAATGTTTTAATACAGGCAGCGAATAGACCACACGCAGGTTCTGAATGTTTTAATACAGGCAACGAATAGATCACACGCAGGTTTTGAATGTTTTAATACAGGCAGCGAATAGACCACACGCAGGTTCTGAATGTTTTAATACAGGCAACGAATAGCGTTTAAAAAATTCCTTCATAACAGTAACCATACGTTACCAATTCAATGCAGATACCGGGCGTTTCAATGCAGATACGCACTACCAAGGCAGACAACGGTAGTCTTCAGGCACGCAGTCTTCAGGTATGCAGTCTTCAGGCATTTCAATGTCAGAGTAGTGCTCAGGACTGAGCAGCTCTCAGGACAGCAGGAGTTACAACTATTTCTGGGACCTGTGCTCTGATACCATGTCAGGCCAGGGTAACTCCAGAATGAGCGAGAGAAACTGATATCTTATTCATTAGCTAACATACATTTATATACACAAACATGACGGATCAGTTCATCTTCTGGATGACTGTCCAGTTCACCCATCCGTTTCGGATTAGGTGTCAACATCAAAATCTTTTTTCATGATCCGTGCCCTTTAGGAAAACAAGAGCAATAGTGTGTTTATCACTTCAAGCACCAATCCTGTTTGAGACTAACGCCCCAATTCATTATAATTCTTAATGCACTAGTGCTTTCATATAACTAGCTCCCCGATCCTACAAAATATTATTTGTAGAGCAGTGCTTTATGAAAACTAACATCACTGGTCCTTTTGTATAACTAACACATTGAGGCCTTTGTAGTAACGATATGCATCAGTGTTGCAAGTTTAAACAAAGCATCGACATAACCATTATTTTTTGCGTGCCTCGGTGTCATTCTTTAGAAGAATGCCTAAGGATTTTTTATCTCTTAGCATTGGTGTACTATATATTACGCACCCATTTTCTTTACATTCAACGCCTCGATGCTTTTAGTTATGTATGTGGCCTGACGCTTTTATGAATGTAGCGCACTGTGCTACTTGTTCCATTAAGTACATTGAAAAAAAATAAAAATAAAAATAAAAAATTGGTTGATGGGATTATTCTTTTGGAGTTTTTGCTATTGATTCTACACAAATATTGAGGTTGTACCAAAGACTACATAGTTGAAGCTATTTATATATATCATGTTCCTTTGTATCATTCTTCAAGTGTTGCAAGCTCCAATATGAATTTAATAAAGGGTTGAACATTGTATATATCAGTTTCTATTTTAGTCATTAGATTGGTTTGGTTGATGGGATTATTCTTTTGGAGTTTTTGCTGTTGATTTTACACAAAGATTGAGGTTGTACCAAAGACTACATAGTTGAAGCTATTTATATATATCATGTTCCTTTGTATCATTCTTCAAGTGTTGCAAGCTCCAATATGAGTTTAATAAAGGGTTGAACATTGTATATATCAATTTCTATTTTAGTCATTAGATCTCGAGATATCCTCTTATTTGCACTCTACATTGATGTAGTTAATTTCTTTGTGTTAAATAAATGGTGTGTGGTTGTATTAAGGTGCTTTTCACGAGTTCATTTGGTATTGTATAAGTGGACTACTAAATTATTGTTAAGAGGTATGCCTACAATAGTTCATTCCAAAAAAAAATGAAAAAATATCTCACTGAGGAAACTAACTAAATTAAAAAAAATGAGTGGTATTCTTGGGTCATTCTTCCAAAGGGAATCTTACAATCGCTTCAAAATTTTGCTATTATCAAAATCGCCTGGAAAAAAATGCAATATTATCAAAATCATTGTAGTGAAAAGATAGCAAATGTCACAGTGTGCTTCTTTGCATTATCTTATTCAAAAGGGTGTTTTAGTTCTTTTGGTAATTAAAAAAAAACGATGACCATAAAAATGTGTTGACATGGCACCACTTTAATGTTTTACCATATTTTGATAAAAAAAATAATAATAATAATCAAATCCAAATATTATTAAAGATAATCCATGCACTAATGTAATATGTGTAGATTATGAGCATATATTTATTTTCCTAAAACGAAAAGCCATCTTTAAAAATTAGATGCTTGTATAGGACACTCACTATATTTACTTAAAGTTTTAAAGCATATGAAAATATAGACATTAGATTTACCTCACTATATGACTACTAGCATAGATCCATCTTAACTCTGGATCTATCAAGTGCCGAGAGGGATCACATCCCTCAAGGTTCAATCCCCTTTCTTGAGTTCAAAACTTGAGGAAATGTTTGCACCTTGATAGGTTTTATCCCTCTTGACGCTTGATAGATCCAGAGTTAGGATGGATCTACGTTGGTTTCACACACACATATTCTCAAGTGGGAAAACTTATCATAACTTAGTTTTCAAACTAACAATGGGGACATTCATCACTAGCTACTATTTGCAAATGCACGCTAACTCATCACCATTACTCAAGGAAAACCACGTCACCTGGAATTACCTACTAGTGGTCCATAAGGAAGCATGATTTCACTCTTTCCAAATGCCTCTAGGTCTTGGGATGTTAACTTGTTTCCTTATGTACAAGGATTTCACTCTTAAATCTCTTAAGCAGAAGCAGATTTATCGATGGCCTATGTTATTTCTGGGATTAGAAACAATGAATCATATTTTTTGGGAACGTTCCTTTGCAAGATTTGGTTCAACTCTCATTAACCCTAAATTCAATGGCATTCTATAAGGCTATTTACATTGGATGGTGGTACTCTTTTACATTTAGAACTTGATAAGATTTTAAAAACATTATTAAGTAAAGATGTCAAATTATTAAAACTATTTTTTTTTGTAAGTTTGGCATTAGTAAGGCTACATCATGGTCATGTCCAAGAATAACGCCAGAATAGGGAAGGGAATTGAACTGGTGACTTAGCATCTAGGATTGCCTTAACAACGCACTTGATCATCATCTATCTAATACCCCGTGGAAATTAGAGCTAAATTATTATTAAAATATATACTTTTTATTTTTTACTTTTTTATAATTATCTGATCTATATTAACTAATATCTTCTACTGAAATTTCAAATTCCTTAATCATACATAATGATCATTATGAACATTAGTGTTTGAATAAACATATTTGTGGTATAATGTAGGGTAAATGTAATGATATATTTTTAAAAAGTAACCTAAAGATTAGTGGTCTGTGTAAACAATGAATTAACCTTAGATTCATCCAATTGAACCCATAATTCATGGTTAGACATGAGTCTAGAATGCATAGGGATGGAGACAAGGGCATTAGACTCGGGTTAAGATATAAGATTAGAATAAATCTCCACAGTATAAATGCATCATCGAGGAAACTAGAATAGAAACTACTCTAGTGTGATGGCCCTCATGCAACTGTTTTTGAAAATATTATTATTTATATTCACTTGTAAATGTTGTGGAAGTATTGGCGTGGGGTCGAGATTAAAGTTGGATGGAAGATGTAAATGTTAATATAATGTTATGAATAAATATTATTTACTTATTTTTTATTTTTTGAAAATACAAAAGGATCCACCACCTGAGTAGTTAGACTCCCAAATGTCAAGAAATAGTTAGAATCAGTTATGGTCTAAGAAAGGATAGAAACACAAAAAAAGAAAATCCTCCATTTTTTAGGATGCTTTTTTCTTGACCACTAGTATGATCATGACTTGAGAGAAAGTTCATGGGTGGAAGATGAATTAAGAACAAGATTTTAATATTGCAAGAGAGAAATGAAATACGAAAAAGTATAAACAAGGTTCCAATGGGAGATAATGACTAGACCTGTGTGAATAAGTATTCAACCTAGTTTTAGTAAGACATTGCTAAGGGCTTGAGGAGGTAACTTTTTGAAATTACTATTAGTTCTTGTTAATGTTAGATAACAATGGTATCTTCTATGCTTAGCACAATCACTTCAATGTACTTTATGCATCCTAATCACCATTTCCAAATTAGTTTCCAATAGCAATCACATCAACCATAAATCACATTGACAGTAACTATAGATAGAACATAAAATAACATGCAGAAGACAAGCCAAGACAAGGGGACACTATATTTGGCGAATTCCAGTTAAAAATCCAAGTGTGGGGAAAACCCTTTGATCAAATCTTCTTATTATTATATCAAATGTTCAACAGAGATAGAGAGTTCGATAATACAAAATCAAAGTCAAAATTGACTTGCCAAAACACTGTCTAAACGAACCATGTAAAGTATGCAATACTGCTCTTAGTCAATAGCAGTCAAATCATCCCTAACCAGGAAGTCAACGGTGGTCAACACAACAGCAAACAGTCCACCTGGAGCTCAGTCAAACCCAATCAAATTCGACCTTCCTTGCTGGTAAAATTCAGCCCAAAACAGTCAACAAATCTATAGTCAAACTTGGTCAACCTGAGGTTAACTCTGCGGTCAAATAGGCTAATGTCAATGCAGGTCAAAGTCTTCCTTTTACCTCAGTTCTTGTGCCCAAAAACGCATCCTGTTGAGATAGAAAATCAACCTGAAAATCAAACTCAAAGGATGCCTAGAAAGTCAAAGTCAACACTGGCCAAACTACAGAAAAGTATGAAATTTTCGGCCTTGTAATTTTGTCCAAAACTTTGACCTCCTTTGCTACACGTGTGTGAGAGTGAGAATACCCAATAGCTGTACAAACCAATGTGAAAATGATAAAGAATAATGTGTGAGTGATGATGATGCCAAATGAGGTGAGAGGACACTTGTATTTATACGAGTCGTTGAGGATGAAGTGTCATATCCGTTGGGCTTCATGAGCCTACATGATGATGAGGTCGACCTTGACATTTTGCACATGTGTGGCCATAAATTTAAAAATGCATTTCTTCTTGTCCATATTTGATGATATTTGGGTCAATTTTGGTCCTCTCGAAAAGATGAATTCAATGCAATAATCATCTCCATCAAATGGGTTATGAAATCGTGGAAATTTTCCCTAGTTGCCAATTTTAACACTCCCTCTCAACTGGGGAGAATTCCACCTATAAATCCATCATAGATCATCATGTCATCCTATCATCATGCACCATGTATGTATCTCGTCTCAACTCTAATGAATAATGATGTAATAATGAAGAAGAATTAATCGAGAGTGATTCACAGGACCTTGCCACTCTCCACTGAAAAAAGTCCAGGGGTATAAACCCAATCAGATTTGATCCTAAATGATCAGGTTATTGAACACCATGCATCCTAGACATAGGGAGTATGAAAGTACATGATGTGTCCATTTGTAGTGTTATGGTCCCCATCCACTTTTACCAACTAATTGGCCAAATGAGAGGTACTTACCATCAGTCCTAGACTACATGGGTAGGGTGTATGCTGGAGCATCAACGGGAGAAGATGAACCACTCATCTTGCTCGTATTCCATTGGAGAAGGTGAACCACTCATACTATGCATATGTCAATTGTAGGGGAAGGTGAACCACAAAATGTACACATGTGTCATCAATCGTAGGGGAAGGTGAACCAATCACCCTACACACATGTAAACAATCATGGGGTATCACAGGGGAAGGTGAACCACTCACCCTATGGTTTCTCATAGCTCCAAGAAGTACCCCAAGCCCCTAGGAGCTCCCAGAGCTCAATGTTCAACTCAAGCAGGACCCCCATACGAGGGTCTTTCCACGACTCCAAGTCTCTCCCGAAAGGATACTAATTTGAACTTCCCTAAGGGTTTTGTGAGGATGTTTGTGACTTTCTCATCATTCCTAATGTGTTGGAACCTTATTTATCCATGTTGTACCATATCCCGGATAAAGTGGTGCCCAATATCAATGTGCTAGGAGCAATCATGGAACACGAGATTCTCTAAAAGGAGAATACTACTCTGGTTGTCATAGAAGATCACAGTGGTATCCAACACATGCTAAAATATCTCATTAAAGAGCTTCATCAACCAAAAAACCTCACAATAGGCCATAATAGCTACAATATATTCGGCCTCTGCAGTGCTTAGAATAACCGATTTCTTCTTCCTTCTCATCTAATAAATTGAGGTAGACCCCAATGAGAAGAAACATACAAATGTGCTTTTGTGATCCACCAAACTTCCATCCCAGTCAGCATAAGTATATCCATTAGCCTCAATTTCCCGATAGTGTATCTCAGTTCGTAGCTGATTTTATCATGGAGATATCTCAAGAGATTTGTAGCAGCAATCCAATGTATGTGATGAGGCTCGACCATAAATTGACTCAATGTATTCACAACGAAACATATTTCCAAATGGGAGTTTACCAAGAACATCAGGGCCCCCACAAGTTGTCTATATTCAGAAGGGTTTCCCAATTCACACCCATCAGCACTTCCACATAGCTTTTTGAAGTTGAATTCCATTAGAGTAGACACATACTTGCAATCCACCATCCCACATCTCTCGAGCAATTTCACAATGTATTTTCCTTGAGAAAGGAAAATCTCACTTGGCTTTTGCCATACCTCTAGGCCTAGGAAGTTGTGCATCATCCCTAGGTCCTTCATCTCAAACTCAGAATCCAACTCCCTCTTGCATTGATAAATGAGAGGGTATGCACCTATCAGAAAGATATCATCTACATAAAGGACCAAAATGAGAGGCATGTCCTTTTTAACTTTGAAGTATAGGTTAAGATTAACATCACTCCTTGTAAATACCAATTTCATTAGATAGCTATCAATCCTCTCATACTAGGCTCTAGGGGCTTGGTTAAACCCATAGAGGGCTTTCTTCAACCTGCATAGTTGTGTCCTTCAATCTTCTATATCCAACCCTTGAGGTTGTTCCAAGTATACTTCTTCCTGAAGCGATCCATGTAAGAAAGCAGTCTTAACATCTATTTGATGTAGACTCCATCCTTGAGTGGAAACGAGTAAAATGATAGATTGGATAGTGGTATATCAGGAAACTGGTGCAAATATCTTGTCATAGCCCACTCGTTCCTTTTGAGAGGAGCCTTGAGCAACGAACTTGGCATTATACTTTTCATCACTCCCATCAGCGCCATGTTTAATTTTTTATTGCCATTTTGAGGCGACTATGGACTTCTTCTTGGGTCTAGAAACCACTTCCTAGACATCATTCTTTATGATAGATTCATATTCCTCATTCATTTCATCCTTCTGGACTTGGTTCTTTACGGATTATTTGAATGTACATGGCTCATTTTGAACAATAATATTCATAGCATCTAAGTACCCTTGATATTTTTTCGACTTCTTACTTTCATGTAATGTCCCTCTTAGAGAAATATGTCTTTCAACATCTTCAAGAGTATCTTTTAGCATCTTCAAGTGTATATTTTAGACACAAAGGTCTTTTCCTTGAGGTAGAGGGATCACCTAGAGGTGGATCAATTGGATCCATCAGGCCTTCAACATCGAGCATTGGATAATCTATTAGAGGTTCATCCTACTTTCCTACAACATCATCATTGTCCTTCCTTGGGATAGCGATGTCTCTCACTTTCCCAAGGGTAGTATCTTCATCGAATGCGACATCATGGCTTATTTCCACTTCTCTTTGACCAGCCACATAGATTCTATATGCCTTTGAATTTTCACTATAGCCCAAAAATGTATCCTTCTTCCTAGATGATTCCAACTTGTTTATTTTCTCTTTAGGCACATGAAATTACACGGGACAACCAAATATTCTAAAATGAGAAACATCATGTTTCTTACTAGTGAAAACTTCTTCGGGTGTCTTGAAATCCAATGCTTAATGTGGGCTCCTTTTTTGAACATACATGACAGTGTTGGTAGCTTCATCGCATATGAACTTTCATAGCCCTTGATCATGGAGCATGGCATGAGTGGCTTCCATGAATGTTTGATTATTCGTTTTACAAAATCGATTTTTCTTAGTAATGTATAGAACAATTGTCTCCCTCTTAATGTCGGCCTCTTTGCAAAAGTCATTGAATTAATTTGATTCATATTCATTTCCATTATCAGTCCTTGATATCTTAATTTTCTTCCATGTTTGATTTTCCACCAATGGTTTGAAAGAATGGAACCATTTAAACACTTCATCCTTCTTCTTCAAGAAATATATCCATGTTTTGCATGAAAATTCATCCACAAATATTGCATAGCATAAGTGTACTCCCAATGGTGTTACAGGAAACATACTAGATTGCTCAGAATGGACCAAATTAAGAATATCAGTAGTTTAGCTTTCACTACAAGGGAATGGTCCCCTTATAAGTTTCCCCATTGTACAACCCTGACAAACCCCTTCATGATTCATGTTGAATTTAGGCATACCTGTGACCATCTTCCTTACCCTAGGTAGGGCTTTGTAATGAAGGTGGGAAAACCTCTGGTGCCATAATTCATATTGAAGAGAAGCATCGCAAGTCATGGATCCCAAGCTACTTCCTCCAACTTGATAGAGACCATCAACCCTAAATCCAAGTGTGAATGCATCTTTAGGGTTTATTTTCCAAATACTTACATTTCCATCAATGAATGCTACCTTGAAACATTTATCGTCCATCGTAGAAATAGACACCATGTTACTCTTCAAATCGGGCACATACAACACTTCTTGTAGATGAACAGTTTGACCTTGATTCAAGTGAAGACTAATAGCACCTATGCCTTTCATATGGTAGGTGGCATTATCTCCAAGTATGATCTTCAAATTAGACTTCTTTTCAATCTAATTTGAGAGGCCCTCTTTTTACCTAGTGAAGTGCCTTGAGGCTCCACTATCATTCATCCAATGATCCAAAGTATCCGAAGGAGAGGCAGTAGATAGAGCAGAAATAAGATAAAAATCATTTTGTTTTTCTACAACATTACTTTCTTCATAGCCAAAATTCCTTGTCCTTTTCGGAGGCCGAACATTTCTATATCGAACAACGGGAGCATTCCTCTTTCCTTTATTATTGAATCTGTTGTTCATTTTATTGCCATTTCCTTTGAAATTGTTGTTGTTGTTGTCGTTAACTCTTGGAGAATCCTTATTGTGAAGGCACTCTCTATCATAGTGGTCGAACATGTTACAATTGTAGCACCTTCCTTTCCTTCCTTCTTTGAATCCCTGCTTGAATCCTTGACCCAGTCTCCTTGGACCAACATTATTTTTCTTCTTTACATGAGTAGAGAAAGCAGTAGGTTCATCTCCATTTTAGGGCTTATCTCTCTCCATCATCCTTGTCTCATCTTGAGCATCTAGCCAATAGTTCATCGAAATTAGGAATTTTTTCATTGTTGAGAATGGTGGTGTTAAACACATTCCATGCTCTTGAAAGGCTTCCCAGTGTAACAAGGGTGATCTCCCTGTCAACAACAACTTCTCCAACATAGAGAAGATCATTCTTGATTTGTGTGATCCTCATGAAGTAGGATTGGATAGACTCCCCTTTATCCATCTTGATGTCCTTGAACTTTTTTTTTGAGAAATATGGTTTTATTTTATTTATTTAGTTTGAACATTCCAACTAGTTTATCATACATCTCATTAGATGTTCCCAAATAAAAAATATAGGAAACCAAATCCCTTTGAATGGAGCCTATAATAATTATCTTAACTTTGACCTCACCTTTCTTATACTTTGTCTTTCCACTAACAAGTACATTTGAAGGAAACTCCACCACTTTTCTCTGAACATAGTGCATTGCATCATGCTCTTCCAAATTCAAGTCCAAAGTCGTATTCCATGCATGATAGTCAGATTTGTCCTTGAGCTTATCCTCATATTTGAGGTAAGATGTAGCAGCCATTGAGGCTAGTCCAATGATCTTGTATACTAGATCTCATTCACTGATTTCTTTTCTCTCTCTTGCTTGTGATTTGTCTTCACCTAGGCTCTCATACCATGTTAATTTTATATAACAATGGTATGTTCTATGCTTAGCAAAATTACTTCAATGTACTTTAAGTATCCCAATGACAATTTCCAAATTAGTTTCCAATAGAAATCACATCAATCATAAATGATGCAGGTGCATTAGGCCGAGCACATAAAAATGATAAGTTATTAAAGTCAGACCAAGAGCCTAGCAATGTGATGGATTAATCACATGCCAAGGCTAGAATATTTTAAATTTTATTTGTGAAAAGTTTTTGATATTTAGTTAAGATTAGTAAGGAACATCTAGTTAAAGAAATGATTTTATAGTTGGTAGGGAGTTAGAGCTAAGGGAAATTGGTTCACATCCGTGAACTCATTTCTTGGACAATTTGTTTTTTCAGCTTTGAAAAAAAAAGAGAAGAACATTTTTTTATGAAAGATTTTGGAGTGTGTATTGGAGCAGGGTAGTTTTGTTCTCTGTGTGAGATTGAAGTTAACTGAACAACATTTCTTAGACAAGTGGTTTTTTTTATCAGCAAGTCAAATTTGTAAGTGTGTATGAGATATTTAATTGTATGAGCATTTGTGAGTCTTGTTAATAGTTATATTAATATATGGAGTTGAAATTGTTTTGGTCTTTACTCTTTAATATATTTCATTGAGAAATTACCGTGTATAGTGGGTAATTCATGCATTGTATTCTCGTTGTTCCTTACATTTAAATGAGAACCGGAAGAATCACATTTCAATTAATCCTTTAATCCAATGCTTTTGCATCCAATATTGTGTATTGGAAAGATCCATTCACGTTACAGGTTCGATAATATAGACCACTTTGTATCAAGCCAACAAAAGAAGGGAAATTCGTAAGGGAAAAATGTCATCAAACTTGCGGGTAAATTTATGACCAAATGAAGAGGAAATTCGAAATTATGCCATCTGGGTTTTGTGCAGAGTAGGGTGTATTTGGTAACTTGTGAGTGATTTTCTAAAAACATCCTTGGTTGAGGAGTTCCGAAGTGATCTTTAAACTTTGTTTTTACAAACTGCATGACTAGGAAAAAACGACTTGTTGTTCTCTTGCACCAATGTCTGTGTTTGCAGAAATTGAAACTAAAAAAATGACTTGCTTTTCCCTTGCACCAACGGTTGTGTTTGAAGAAATTGAAACTAAAAAAATGACTTGTTGTTCCCTTGCACCAACGTTTGTGTTTGCAGAGATAGAATCCATCAATTTGTGGTATCAGAGCCTTAATGTTGTTGGTCTCTACAATATAGAGAGATGAATAGGCGAACATGAAGGGCACGAGGCCAAGGAGGCAGACTCGCAGGTAATGTAGAAATCTGTGAATAGATAAGGAGACTGCAATTTCGGTTAGAAGCGATGGAAGTAGGGAGACAACGATATCTTGAAGGTGGAGATGTTAGTGAGGTTGAAGAGGAATTTGAAGAAGAAGGAGCAACACCTGTTGAAGAAGCTACTGAGATTAGGTTGTTGAGGGTAGTATTGTGCTCAAGTTCAAGGTCAAAGCCTGAAATCTCTATTTACAATGGTAGTTTGAAAGATGAGAATATAATAGATTGGATCAGTGAGATGGACAAGTATTTTGAGTACGAGGAAATTGATGAGGATAAGAGAGTCAAGTTTGTTGTGTCAAGGCTAAAAGGCCATGCTGCACTATGGTGGGACAATATACAAGCTGAAAGAAGGAAGAAGGACAAACCATTGATCAACAGCTGGGATAGAATGGTGGAAAATATGAAAAGTTCTTGTTAAAGGATTACCATCTAACTCTTTACAAACATATGCAAAATATTAAACAAAAGATGATGACATTGAGGGACTACACCGAAGAGTTTTACAAGGTGAATCTGAGAGTAGGTTATGTAGAAGATACCCTGGAAAGACAACAAGGTATATTAATGGTTTGAGGCTAGATATCCAAGATGAAATAAACATACTTTCTCCAAGGACAATAGAGAAAGCATACCAGTGCATCTTGAAGGCATAAGAAAAGATAGCTAGGAAGCAAAGCTCTAGCAAAGGACATGGTTTTTCCAAAGGGAAAGGACACACAAATGGAAGAGGAAAGCTTCCATCACAAAAGAATGATGAAGGCAACTGAAATCAACAAGGGTAGTTAGAGAAAGAAGGTGGCGGTAGAGGAGGAAGACCTTACCAGAGAGGTAGAGGTGGAGGAAGAGGTAAAGAGATTGTCTACCAGTGTTATAGATGTAACGAATTGGGTCACCAATATTTTGAATGTCCTAAGAATGACAATACGAGACAACGAGGTGCATACATAGCTCAAATCAAAGTAGCAAAGGCACAAGTACCTGAGGTAGAGAATGTGTCGGAGACTGGGGAGGTGTTGATGACACACAAAGTCCTGTGAAAACAAAAAAGGAGACTGTTGAACTAGTCCAAAGGAAATCCTTATTCAAGACAATGTGTAAGGAAAAAGGAAAATGTTGCAAATTGGTGATTAACAACAAAAGTACAAACAATCTAGTCTACCAAGAAATGGTGGAAAAATTGGATTTGAAAAAGATTAAGCACCCCACACCCTATCAATATTGTGGTTGCAAGAAGGAAACCAATTGTTGGTGCATGAAAAAAGTGAAGTTGAGTTTCAAATAGGTAGGTATAAAGACAAGGTGCTCTATGACATAATTCTAGTGGATTCTTGTCACATTCTTTTGGGTCACCCATGGAAGTTTGATAGGAAGGTGACACATGATGGAGAGAGAAATTGTTATAAGTTCGAAAAGGATGGCATCAAGCACACTCTTGTACCATTGAAAGAGGAAGGTACAACTGAAACAAGCAGCACAAAAGCACTGCTACTTAGTAGAAAGGAACTTCTATAACAGATGGAAGAAGAAGAGGTAAGCTATGAAGTGGTTTTCAAGCCAAAGGTAGTACTTCTACACATTGAAATTATAGATTTACCTATTGAAGTTCAAGAGTTGTTGCATGAGTTTCATGATATTGTAGTTGATGAATTGCCAAGTGAGTTTCCACCCAAAAGAAGCATCAATCATCACATAGACTTGATACTGGGAGAAATTCTTATGAACAAGGTTGCATATCAAATGACACCCAAAGAGAATGAGGAAGTGAGGAAGCAAGTCCAAGAATTGTTGGGAAAAGGACTAATAAGAGAAAGTTTGAGTCTGTGTGCCGTACCTATAGTACTAAATCCAAAGAAGGGTGGAGAATGGAGAATGTGCACTGAATCTAGAGCAGTGAACAAGACCATTATTCGTTACAGGTTTCCATTTCCACAGATGGATGATATGATGGATTTCTTGTGTGGGGCAACTTACTTCTCAAATATTGACATGACAAGTGGTTATTGTCAAATTTGGATTAGAGAAAGAGACGAGTGGAAGAAAGCTTTCAAGACCAATGAAGGCTTGTATGAGTGGATGGTCATGCTATTTGGCTTTTCAAATTCAATTAGTACCTTTATGCGGTTGATGAATGAAGTCTTGAAGGATTTCATTGGTAAGTTCATCATTGTTTACTTTGATGACATTTTAATTTTTAGTCAAACTAAAGAAGAACACTTGAGACATTTGAAGTATGTTTTAGAGAGGTTGCAGCAAGAAAATCTATTGATTAACATGAAGAAGTTTCTTTTATGATGAATGATCTTGTATACTTGGGTTTGTCATTTCTAAGGATGACTTGAAAATGGATTCAGAGAAGATAGAGGCAATTGTAAATTGGCCCTCACCTAAGAGAATTTTTGAGGTGAGAAGTTTTCATGGCTTAACTAGCTTCTACAGAAAATTTATCAAGAATTTTAGTAGCATTTGTGCACCTATCATTGACACCATCAAGAAGAATAAGCAACCATTTTATTGGGAAACAACAACAAAGAAAAAAAATCAACTATTGAAGAAGAAGATCACTGAGAAGCCAGTATTGAAGTTTCCAGACTTCAATCAGCCCTTTCAAGTAATATGTGATGCTAGTGGGATAGCCATTGGAGCTGTACTGAGCCAAGAAGATAAGCTCGTTGCATACTTCAACAAGAAGTTAAATGAGTCAAAATAGAAATACTCTTCCTACAACAAATAATTTTATGTGGTGATTCAAGATTTGAAGCATTGGAGGCATTACTTGATTCCTAATGAGTTTGTTCTATACACGGATAATTATGCCTTACAATACATTATGCAGCAACATAAGTTAAATCGTAAACATGCAAAGTGGGTGGAGGTCCTTCAAAATTTCACTTTTGTTTTGAAGCACATTAGTGGGAAGGCAAATAAGGTTGCTCATGCCTTGAGTAGGAGATGCTTAATCATGCAGGACAGTAAAATACAAATTTTAGGCTTTTATTATTTGAAGGACTTGTATGACATTGATGTTGATTTTAATGAACCTTTTGCAGTGTGTAAGAATCCGGTCAATAGGGACAATAGTCCATGGAAAGAGTTTATGTTGCAAGATGGGCTATTGTTCAATAACAATCGGCTATGTATTCACAGTTGCTCAATGAGAGAAAACTTGGTCCAAGAAAATCATAATGGCAGGTTGGCTAGACACTTTGGTATTGAGAAAGCACTTAGGTAGCTGAGTCACTTCTATATTTGGCCTAAGATGAAGGATTATGTACAAAGGTACGTGAGTAAGTGTAGGGTATGTCAATATGCGAAAGGGAGAATTCAGAATGTTGGACTATACATGCCATTACCCATTCCCAACAGACCTTGGGTTATGGGTTTACCGAGAAATCAACGAGGTAATGATTCCATCCTTGTATTTGTGGATAGATTTACTGATATGGCTCATTTCATTCTGTGTTCCAAAACTAGTGATGCTACCCATGTGGCTAATTTTTTTTATCAGATTGTTCGGTTGCATGGTTTTCCAAAAAGTATAATCTCTGACAGGGACACAAGATTCACCAGACATTTCTGGAGGGCCTTGTGAAAGAAACTTGGCACTAAGCTAAATCTTAGCTCAGCCTATCATTCACAGTCTAATGGGAAAATAGGGGTTGTAAACAAGGTTTTGGGTAATTTGTTGAGGAGTTTAGTAGGTGACTGACCAAAGCAATGGGATCATGTGCTAGCCTGGGCTAAGTTTGCCTATAATGACTCACCAAATAGGAGCACGGGAAATATTCCATTTCAGATCTTGTACGACATGCATCTGAGGGGAATTTGTAAGCTAAGAGACTTGGGAAAGCTTGAGCATAGAAGTGTCGATGAGAGGATTTTTCGAAATCCATGAGTGAGTTGCACAAGCAAGTAAAACAAAGATTACAAGATACAAGAAAAAACTACAAGCAACGAAAACATTTACACAGGTAAGAGGTAAACTTTGAAGTGGGAAATGTGGTCCTAGCTCACATAAGAAAAGAGAGGTTTCCAAGGGGAGAATACAACAAGTTGAAAATGAAGAAGGTAGGTCCTTGTAAGATGCTCCACAATTTTTCATCAAATGCTTATGAGCTGGAGTTACCTCCAAGAATTGGCATTTCACCCAATTTTAATGTAGCATATTTGTATTCCTACAAAGTTGGTGATGCAGATCAAGCTTCTGGGAATCTTGACCAGGATGAAGGAAAGGAACAACAGTGGTTGAAACAAATGTCTGTGGAAAAGAATTTGTAGGCTGAACAAGTTTTGGATACACGTGTTGCCAAGAAGACCAGAAGGAAAGAATACTTGGAATATCTTGTGAAGTGGAAAGATCATCCGATGGCAGATTCTACTTGGATGGATGAAGCAACATTACAGAAAGAAGGGCATTCTATAGAATATCTTATGAACAGGAGCTCATAAATTTTTTCTTTCTTGGGGATTTTGATGCAAGTGCATTAGGCTGAGCATATAAAAATGATAAGTTATTAAAGTCAGACCAAGAGCCTAGCAATGTGATGGATTGATCACATGCCAAGGCTAGAGTATTTTAAGTTTATTTGTGAATTTTTTTTTTTTATATTTAGTTAAGATTAGCTAGGAACAAATAGTTAAAATAAATGATTTTATAGTTGGTAGGGAGTTAGAGCTAAGGGAAATTGGTTCATATCCATGAACTCATTTCTTGGACAATTTTCTTTTAGTTTTGAAAAAAAAAAGAGGAAATTTTTTTAATGAAAGATTTTGGAGTGTGTAATGGAGTAGGGGAGTTGTGTTCTCTGTGTGATATTGAAGTTAAGTGCAAAACGTTTCTTAGACAAGTGGTTTTTTAATTAGCAAGTCGAATTTGTAACTGTGTATGAGATATTTAATTGTATGAGCATTTGTGAGGCTTATTAACAGTCATATTAATATCTAGAATTGAAATTGTTTTGGTCTTTACTCTTTAATATATTTCCTAGAGAAATTACCATGTATAGTGAGTAATTTGTGCATTGTATTCTCGTTTTTATTTACATTTAAATGAGAACCTGGAAAATCACATTTTAGTTAATCCTTTAATGCAGTGCTTTTGCATCCAATATCGTGTATTGGAAAGAGTGATTCACATTACAGGTTCGAGAATATAGAGCACTTTGTATCAAGCCAACAGAAGAAGGGAAATTCGTAAGGGAAAATTGTCATCAAACTTGCTGGTCAATTTTTGATCAAAAGAAGACGAAAATCAAAATTCAGCCATCTGGGTGTTGTGTAGAGTAGGGTCTATTTGGTAAATCGCAAGCGATTTTCCAAAAAATTCCTTGGTTGAGGAGTTTTGAAGTGATCTTTAAACAATGTTTTACAGACTGCGTGACTGGGAAAAAAAATGACTTGCTGCTCCCTTGCACCAATGCTTGTGTTTGCAGAAATTGAAACCAAAAAAATGACTTGTTGTTCCCTTGCACCAACACCTATGTTAGCAGAAATTGAAACTAAAAAAATGACTTGTTGTTCCCTTGCACCAACACATGTGTTTGCAAAGATAGAAGCCATCAAATTGTGGTATCATAGCCTTAAAGTTGTTGGTCTCTACAATATAGAGAGATGTATAGGCAAGTAGGAAGGGCACAAGGTCGAGGAGGAAGACCTATGGGTATGTAGAAATCCAAGAAGAGATAAGGAGACTGCAAGTTCAGTTAGAAGCCATGGAAGTAGGGAGACAACGAGATCCTAAAAGTGGAGATGTTAGTGAGGCTGAAGAGGAACTTAAAGAAGAAGAAGCAACACATGTTGAAGAAGCTGTTGAGATTAGGTTGTTGAGAGAAGTATTCGGCTCAAGTTTAAGGCCAATGCTTGAAATCTCTATTTAAGATGGAAGTTTGAAATATGAGAATCTAATAGATTGGATCAGTGAGATGGACAAGTATTTTGAGTAAAAGGAAATTGACGAGGATAAGAGAGTCAATTTTGTTATGACAAGGTTGAAAGGCCATGTTGCACTATGGTGGGACAATGTACATGCTGAAAGAATGAAGAAGAACAAACCATTGATCAAGAGTTGGGACAGAATGGTGGCAAAGATGAAGATTCAGTTCTTGCCAAAGGATTACCAGCTAACTCTTTACAAACATATGAAAAATCTTAAAAAAAATATGATGACAGTGAGAAACTACACCGAAGAGTTTTACAAGGTGAATTTGAGAGCAAGCTATGTAGAAGATACCTCGGAGAAGACAACGAGGTATATCAATGGTTTGAGGCTAGATATCAAAGATGAAATCAACATACTTTTTCCAAGGACAGTAGAGGAAGCATATCAGTGCACCTTGAGGGCAGAAGAAATTATAGCTAGGAAGCAAAGCTCTGGCAGAGGACATGGTTTTTCCAAATGGAAAAGATAGAAAAATGGAATAGGAAAGATTCTAGTGCAAAAGAATGATGCAGGCAACTGAAATCAACAAGGGTAGTCAGAGAAATAATGCGGTAGTAGAGGAGGAAGACCTTACCATAGAGGTAGAGGTAGAGGTAGAGGCGAGAGACTATCTACCTACGTTACAGATGTAATAAATTGGGTCATTGATCTTTTGAGTGTCTTGAGAATGATAATACAAGACAACGAGGTGCATACATAGCTCAAACTGGAGCAGCAGAGGCACAAGTACCTGAGGTAGAGAATGTGCCAGAGACTGGAGAGGTGTTGACGATGCACAAAGTCCTGTTAAAACCAACAAAGGAGACTATTGAACCAGTCCAAAGGAAATATTTATTCAAGACAATATGTAAGGAAAAAGGTAGATGATACAAATTAGTGATTGACAGCAGAAGTACGGACAATATAGACTCCCAAGAAATGGTGGAAAAAATGGATTTGAAAAATATTAAGCACCCTACACCTTATAAGGTATCATAGTCGCAAAAAAACCAATTGTTGGTGCATGAACAAAGTGAAGTTGAGTTTCAGATAGGCAAGTAAAGACAAGGTGCTCTGTGACATAATACCAATGGACACTTATCACATTATTTTGGGTCACCCATGGTAGTTTAATAGGAAAGTAACACATGATGGAGAGAGAAATTGTTATAAGTTTGAAAAGGATGGCATCAAGCACACCCTTGTACCATTGAAAGAGGATGGTACTACTGAAACAAGCAGCCCAAAAGCACTGCTGCTTAGTGGAAAGGAATTTCTATAACAAATGGAAGAAGAAGAGGTAAACTATCTCGTGGTTTGCAATCCAAAGGTAGTACTTCTGCACACTGAAATTATATATTTACCTATTGAAGTTTAGGAGTTGTTGCATGAGTTTCATGATATTGTAGTTGATGAATTGGCAAGTGAGTTTCCACCCAAAAGAAGCATCAGTCATCATATATACTTAATACCAGGAAAAATTCTTGTGAACAAGGCTGCATATCGAATGACACCCAAAGAGAATGAGGAAGTGAGGAAGCAAGTCCAAGAATTGTTGGTCAAAGGACTAATAAGAGAAAGTTTGATTTGTTGGACACAGATTGACACTGATGTCAATATGGCAATATTCGAGGGGCAGACGAATCCAAGAGTAGTAGACGGAGCCAAGAGGAGCAAACGAAGCCAAGAGGTGCAAACAAAGCCAAGAGGAGCTAACATAGCACGAAGCAAATAGAGCCATCGGGAGGATTATAGTGTATATGCAGGCGGAATACACCATCGGGAGCAAAACTAAGATATATATTATATATATATATATATATTATATATATATATATATATATATATATATATATATATAATATATATATATATATATATATATATTATATATGGCCCCGAATGTTGTTTAAATGCATGCATATAAACAACATTCGGGGCCATATATAGATATATATATATATAATATATATATATATATAATATATATATATATATATTATATATATATATTATATATATATATATATATATATATATATATATATATATATATATATATATATATAGATAGATATAGATATATATATATGTTGTTTAAATGCATGCATATATATATATATATAATATATATATATATATAGATATATATATATATATATATATATATATATATATATGCCAAAGAAGACGAAGAAACATATGCAAACAGAGCCGTTAGAGCAATAGAGGAAGCAGATAGAGCGGGAGCATATATCATATATATGCATGCTTTTTACACTATCGGAACGGAAAAGGCATAGTTCATAGAAGTATGCACAGAATACACTATCGGAGGCGCAAATGGAGGCCAAAACATAGTTATATGGCGTTTACACTATCGGGAAGTGGAAAAGGAAGAAAGACTGAGTATATCGAAAATACACTATCGGGGTGGAAGACTTAAGTATATGGCAAACACACTATTGGAAGTCTGGCACATATAATATCGCATCGCTATAAGAGAGTGGTATGCGCTAACATCGAGCCTTGAACCCTTGCTACTTGCAATTGCCGATGTATATCGTTTCGGCACTTCGGGAGTAGAGTTAGAATGTGTCAAGCGGTCCATTACGATTTGCGATATCGCATCGGACCTCCGCTAAGGGAAACTCCCGACTGCGATACATATACACACAGACCCGCCACACATTGCAATATGTGTTAATCTATCATCGCATCTGTCACATATCGCATATATTATGAAGCCTTGCCACACTAAAGAGTCAATTGCGATTTCACTATAGATCCGCTACAATTTAGATGTGGGTGTAATATTTCCTGAAGTCCACCCTTTAGTATTATTGACTGTTTTTCTCATATTCTCTGTGTAATTAAATCTTTGGCTTGCGCGGGGTGTTTTAGGCTGAAAGGCTTATAATAGTTGTTTTGATGGTTCAAGAGGCTAAAAGTCAGTTAAATGGGGTGAATCATGGCGATAGTGATTGCAATTGGGACATAACATCTCCATTAAAATTACCAAAAAAAAAAAAAACCTATGTATGTCCATAATGATTGGAAAAATGAATGTTGTTACAGTGTAATGCACAACAATGATTTCTCTGAGTTTTCCTTTGGACTTCTCTTATGAATTTACGTGTCCATGGAGTATCAGTGAACTCGAACAGTTCATAGGAAGCCACAACAACTGTGGGGGGAATCTGAAGGATCAAGTGAGGCAGAGGAATCTACAGCGACCAAAGAGGAAGCCAAAAAGGTGGTGGAAAGTGGAAACGATCAGTTAGAGGTGTCTGAAACTGGGTTGGAGCCCAAGAGGTTGGAGCCTCTGAACTAAACAGGATTGAAATCCATGGGAGTTGGTGCTCCTAAGTGCAGAACTATTGCAAGACAGAGTTGGTGCTCTAGAGGTTGGAGCCTCACTGAAGTCCAAGTTGAAGCTTGGCAACTAATTGCAACCAGTTATATATATATATATATATATTGTATTTGTTTCATTTCACTATTTTTGTGTTAATAAAAGCATTAATGCCAACTATCTATTTCTATGTTTCATATATATATGTGTGTGTGTGTGTGTGTATGTGTGCGTGCACTTTTGGTAACAACAAGAACAAAAAGAAAAATGAAATATTGATTCACCCCCCTCTCAGTATTTCCAACAATTGGTATCAGAGCAAGCTTCTTCATACTAGCCTAACAGCTTGAAGAAGGATTTGCAGCCATGATGAGAAATCACGAAGCATCAAGAATACCTCCTTTGTTCAATGGCACTAACTTTGGTTTCTGGAAAAAAAGAATGACCTACTACTTAATGTCCCTTGGACCTAAAGTCTGGCATTTTTTTCAAAATGAGTACCATATGCCTACCACTCTTCCAACAGATCAAGACGAGAGGAAAGCCTACATTGCAAATGTAAAAGCCTTGAACTCCATCACTAGTGGAATCACTAATTCTGAGTTTACAAAATTCATGCACTGTACCTCTGCCAAAGAAATGTGGGAGAAGCTAGTTGGCTTATATGATGGAGACTCAAAAGTCAAGAAGGCAAAGCTTCAAACTCATAGAAGACAATTTGAAAGTTTGAGGATGGAAGATGAAGAAGATATTGCAGCATACATCCTCCAAGTAGCTGAAGTGGTCAACTCCCTTAATGGATTGGACGAAAAAATTAAAGAAAGTACCATTGTTCAAAAGGTATTAAGATCTCTTCCAGACAGATTTGACTCCAAAATAAGCGCCATATAGAAGCAAAGGATCTAGATACCCTCAATATTGATGAACTCCATAGAATCTTCACTGCCTATGGGATGAGGAAAGGTGCCCCAAGCTCCAAAGATGCAGCATTTAAGGCTTCAAAGTCAAAGAAGGGGAAAGAAAGGAATGATTGTAGTGATGAGTCCGATGTGGAATCCGAATTGGCTCAATTTGTATGAAAGCTGAAGAAAGGATCTACGCTTAAAGGCAAGTACCCTCTTATTTGTTTTAAGTGTGGAAAAATAGGTCATTATGCAACAAAATGTCCTCATAAACATGATAGTGATGATGAAGGAAATTATAAAAGAATGGCACACAAAAAGAAAGGGTTCAATAAGAAGAACTTCTTCTCTAAGCAAGACGAGTCTGATGAAGATGAGTTTATGGTCATCAAAAAGAAATCAGATGAGGAAAGTGTTAGGTCCCTATAATAATAGTGATTACCCCATTACTTGTAGTTGTATCCCTTTTTAATATTGTTGTGCCCCTATTGTCCCCATATTGTTATTATTGTGCCCCATAGAATCCCTCTATTGTTATTTTTGTGCCTTTATATTATTATTGTTAGGTCGGCTTGGTTATATTGTGACCCCTTAGACTTCTATATAGAGAAAGGAGGTTTTGTCATTTGTATCATCCAAGAATTGTTCATTTGTGTAATGTAAAGGAGGTTTCCCCCTCGAAGAGGCTAAATTGTAAGGCATTCATCTATCTTTTCTATCTTTTTGTGAACTGGTTTCATAACATTTGGTATCAGAGCTTTGAATTCTAGGGTTTCGCTACTCCAAACAAGCCATCATGGAATTTGCGCTATAGCTTTTTTTTTGTGATGTTTCAGACACTAAAAACAAAACCCATTTGGGCCAAAATCGTTCTGAACTATAGGTCCAAATTTCAGAGCCTTTCGCACTATATTTGTGGAGATATGATTTGAGGAAGTTGACCTTTTAATAGACTCCCGAATTACATTCCAAACATGTGACCTAGGGAAAATATTCATAACTTTTGTTTTGAGCATCAGATTGAAATTTCATAAGAAGTTATAAAAAGAGGACAGACTCTGGTTTCCTGTGTATATTTTTCAGATCCTATGGTCAAAACGGTGACATGTGGCACTTCATACAAGTTTTCTCTTCTGAAAAGGTATATAATCAGGTCATCTTGGGAGATTGTGCATAACTCTTTCTTGGAGAATCTAAATTTGATCAGACTGGTGGCATTGGAAAGAGGATGCAGAGGGCTACCGCGGGTTGCAATTTTAGAACTGGAAGATCTGAAATTACAGAGATACATCAGATGCAATATCGAGCTCCTACAAAGTGAAAAAAGGTGTGCATATTTTTTAAATTTTTGCATAAGCTTGGTTTGAAAAAATATTTTGAAGGAATTCAAAGGGCATATTAAAGCATTATTATCGATAACTGATGCCCCGAGGAAAGAAAATGCAAACACCTAGTAAGCAACCTGAAAGCTCTAGCATGACTCATGAAGAAGAGGAAGAAATGCAACATGATATATCAAAATTACGAGACCAAGTGCAACAAATGTCACTCCCACAAAAAGTAACATAATCTAAGATGGATGGTTTAAAGAAAGATGTAGAAGCTAAGATGGATGGTTTAAAGAAAGATGTAGAAGCTAAGATATATGGCGTGGGAGCTAAGATGGATGACGTGGAAGATAAGATGGAAAATTTGAAGATAAATTTAAAGACAAATTTGAAGACAGGCATGGAATATTTGAAGACAGATTTGAAGACAAATTTGACAAAGTTTCTACAAGAAATGCTTACTAATGGTGAAAGGGTAGTAAAGGAAACTCATGATGAGAACAAAATAAATGTTAATCATGATTTCATAGATTCTAACACTGGATCGAAGAACCACCATATTCCAAAAATCGATATGAGGAAGTTTGATGGCAAGGATCCCACAACATGGATACTACTGGAGCAATTTTTCGATCTCCATAATGTGCAAAACACACAAAATGTACGTATTGCAACTTTATATTTGGAACCAAATCAGTTTGTATGATATTGATGGCTTTGCTCTCGTAAACAAATTGTCACTTGGGCAATTTTTAGGGAAGAAATGACAACACATTATGAGGATACAAAAAGAAGCACCTTTTTTAGCAAATTGATAAGTCTCAAACAAAAGGGTTCAATGATGGATCACATTGAGGACTTCCAAAAATTAAACATAAGGGTAAAATATATTCCTGTGGAGCATAGGATTGATGTGTTCATAGGGACTTTAAAGGATAATATCCAACATAAGGTTTGCCTTTGGGAACCTGATTCATTGGAGAAGGCATTCAGGTTAGCAAGAAAAATGGAAAGCAAAATTATGGCAACCAAGAAGCATACCACTCACAACTATAAAGATGGAAGTGTTGTTGCCCCTAGTCTTCCACAACCTCTAAGGTTGACACCACAATAATTGGAAGAAAAAGGAGCAAAAGGGCTTTGTTTACAGTTGTGATAGCAAATACACTAAAGGTCATAAGTGTGTTGAGAAGAAATTATTCTACATAGATTGTGAAGAGAAAGACGAAAAGGAGCAAGAAAGGTCAAAAGAAGAGCATATACTCCAGGAACAAAGCCTAGATAAAGAAGAAATGAATCCGACCATATCTTGTAATTCATTGGCTGGAATTACCACTCCTCAAACCATCAAGATAGAAGGACAAATCAAGAAGAGAAAGGTAATAGTGTTGATTGATTCAGGAAGTACCCACAATTTTATTCATTGTAAGATAGCAAAAGAATTGATTTGCTTCCTATATCTAGCACCAGAGTGTCAAGTGATGGTTGCAAATGGAGGAACGACAAATTGCTCTAGAGAGTGTCCTAATATCAAGCTATCCATGGGAGAATATGTATTGACTAGTCCAATGCTTTCCATTCCAATGGGAGGTGTTGATGCTGTACAAGGAGTCCAATGGCTACGATCCTTGGGTACAATAGCTTTTAATTTTCAAGAACTTTTCATGAAATTTTCTGTGGAAGGAAAGGAAGTTGAATTAAGGGGTACTGCAGGGAAACTGGGAAAGATAATCAGCTCTAATGGTATGACAAAGCTTATAAAAAAAGAACAAAGAAGTGTAATTGCACAATTATATTCGCTATATGTTTCCACATCGAAATCATCTATTTCTCCAGATCTCCGAAAAGTCTTGGACAATCATTCCAAGGTATTTGAGACTCCCAAAGGTCTCCCACCTATTTGTGATCATGATCATGCTATTCATCTAATTCCAGGAAGTGTTCCTCCAAACATCGGGCCGTACAGATATACCTATGCCCAAAAGAGTGAAATTGAACGTATGGTTGCAGAAATGATAGAGCCTGGTATAATTCAACCTAGTTGAAGTTCTTTCTCTGCTCTAGTAGTATTGGTGGATAAGAAGGATGGATCGTGGCACATGTGTCCAGATTATAGGGAGCTCAACAAGCTCACTATTAAAGATAAGTTTCCCATTCCTGTCATTGATGAACTACTGGATGAATTGCATGGATCAATTTACTTCACCAAGTTGGATCTTCGTTCAGGATAACATCAAATCAGAATGAAGATTAAAGAAATTCCGAAAACAACATTTAGAACTCATGAGGGTCATTATGAATTTTTGGTCATGCCTTTTGGCCTTACCAATGCACCTTCTACATTTCAAGGTGTTGAGGCCTCGGAAATCGTTGCCACAACATCAGGGATAACCACCCAGTCCGGACCTTGGTACAGCTCCTTTTCCGTTTGGAATGGTGGCTCCAACTGGAGATAACGAGACCAGTTTCCCGATAATGAAATAAAAGGGATGGATGGGTGATGAATAAATTGCTTAAATGATAGACGAATGACTTATTCTATTGACAAAAATAGGTAAACTAATACTAATCCTGGGAACAACTTATTCATTCAGAATGTAGCGTTAAATAATCTTTATCTATTTATCAGGCATATAGATGACTCTGTAAAATAAATAAAAGATGTTCAATCATTCAAAAGATATGCTTCACAATGAATAGTCACAATAGAAAGCGATGACCATACGGATATACTACATTTCACTGTTCATATCATCTGATACATATAT
>APFE030102315.1:0-23060 GCA_000404065.3 Pinus taeda | reverse complement strand
TTAGAATAATAATAATTAAATATAACAAATTTGTTTTGGTTCGACTCGGGGCATTAGGTGAGAATTAGCTGAGTCTATGCACATACTATTTAACAAGCTAAGCTGGATTGGTTATTCAACTTGTACTCACATGAACCACACTTTTTTGTTGTCTACAAAAGAATATTTATGTGATTTCCCCGAAAATTCTCTAAACAATAAAATAAAATATTTATAAAATATTTTGATTTTGAAATAAGTTACTTTTTTTCTGCATCTCGTTTTGATAAGTGGTAGTATTGACCAATAACAAATTTTATTTACATTTTAATAATATTGATAGTAAAGTGGGGGTGAATATCCACCCTGGTATTGTTATAAAATATTTTGATTGTGAAATCAGTTATGGTTTTTGACCATGTTGTATTGATAAGCCATGGTATTGCTCCATGGTATCGTAATAAAGCCTATTTACACCATCAAGTGGGGATGATGGTTAAGAATATTTTCATATTGTAATAATTTTTTTTCTAAAGTGGGGCTTGACTCTCCAATTTACATGTCCATTATGTACCCCTCTAGGGGGGAAGGGTAGCCCAAGATTTGAACCCAAGACTTCCGGTTATGTGAGACATGGTTAGCCCAAGATTTGAAACCAAGACTTCCAGTTCACTCAGACTACGCCATGTGGACATATTGTAATAATT
Source organism: Pinus taeda (assembly GCA_000404065.3). NCBI lineage: Eukaryota > Viridiplantae > Streptophyta > Pinopsida > Pinales > Pinaceae > Pinus > Pinus taeda. Next base: position 22,374 of record APFE030102315.1, on the reverse strand, counting down.
GAGTTTCATGTGATTATTAATTAAATTTAAATATGGTTATGGAATAATTATTTTAATTTTCAAGGCAAAATGGATTTTAATTTATAGCTACTACTTATATATTTTAACTTGGCAAGTAGGTTAATTTTTTATGTTAAAAAATTGTTCTTAATTTTATTAATAAAAAAAAAAAATTCAAAAATATACAACAAATTTAATTTTATTAGTGTATTACTTTAACCTTTTTTTATTGATTGAACCAACATTTAAATATTTAAGGTCATACTTGAGAGTAGCTTTATTTATATGACTTTAAACTTTTTATTTATTATTTTTACTTTTTATTATTATTAATTGAGTCAATATTTAAATGTTTATAACTATACAAAATTTACACTTCTCCCACAATCTAGGTCTAATAATAGTGCTACTTTAAAAATTGACTTTTTGACTTTGTGAGAAGTGTGCATTACTTGTCATTACATGTTAAACTTTTGGCATTCCATTAAGATAAGATGCTCACGCTAAAAACATTTGATTTTCCTTTTTTTTTGGATATTTTATATTATATTGATATCAAAATATGTGTTTATAATACAACAATGATCATTTTCAATGCACCTTGTCATGATAATAAATACAAGTGTATTTTTTTGGACTTTTTTATTGTCTAGGGACTCATAGTGTGACAATAGTTAGGTCAATTTATGAAATATTTAGGAAATGTTTAGTGCATAATTTGGAAAATAAAATAGCTTAACAAGGCCGAGGAATTGTAGGGAAAGTTATGGAAATTCCACTTATATTGAGATAAAATGAGCAGAGGATTTTTGTAAATCTAAATTATAGTTGTTAAACTTCAGAATTTTAGGTTTTTGATGATGCTTAATCCATTTCCACCATCAAAAACTATTCAAACACCTACAAGATTTTCCAAAAAAAAATGCTAAATTTTTTTTGCCCACATTCCCCACTTTTGGCAGTAGGGGCACTTCCTCATTGTCCTCCAAAATCCAGTACAATAGCTAGATCCCTAAAAAAATACCTAATTAGAAAAAATAAATCATTAGAAACAAAGTAAAAAAATACCTAATTAGAAAAAATAAATCATTAGAAACAAAGTCCATGAACTGAAGTTATGTACATTTCAAATTCCACAATTTTTTTAGAGTTTTTTTTGTGATAGTTGCAGATTCCACATATTTGATTATTCTTTTTTATATTGAGCACATATTCCACTTAAAAGAATTCTTATAAATCTAGAGAAATGTGACATTTGTGATGGAGGTAGACATGGTTCAATAGCCACACTCAATAATTATTTTTTATTGTTGGCCTTTAACAAACCCTTAGTTTTGGTAAACTATGGTATCTACCCATGGTACTTGAACAATGTAAGAAAACAAAACATAAACAATGTACAATTAAAAGTGGACAAATTTTTAAGGGATAGTCTATGTTTCTTTGCCCTTGAAGTTATGGAAATTCCAGTCACATTTTTTGTAAATCCAAGTAAAAGTTCTCAAAAATCATAATTTTAGCTACCCTACAACCTTTTGATGGTGTTGAATCCATTTCCACCGTCAAAACATGATCCAAATAGTGCATCTACAAGATTTTTTGAAATTTTTTTAAGCGGATTCCTGCCACTTTTGACAATCCACCCATTCCTGCCCCTCTTGACAATCCACGCATTCCTGCCCCTTTGTAGTGGACGCCAATTTTTAAGGGTTTTTTTGAGTAATGGATGCAAATTTCAAAAATTGGATAAATCTTGATAGGGAGCACATATTTTAGTCAAACATATTCTTATAAATCTAGTGAAATGTGGCATTTATGATACACTTAGATGTGGTAGAATAGGCACTGTCAATAATTGTTTTTTTATTGTTGCTAGTTAACAACCCCATGATATTAAAAACCTACAATTTTTAAGCTATTTTTTCTTGATGGTTGCAAATTTCCCAAATTAGGTAAATTTTGATAAGGAAAGGGTGTTTTAGTCCAACATATTATTATAAATCTAGAGAAATGTGATATTTGTGATAGGGGTAGATGTGGTTGAATAGCCAAAGTGAATAATTATTTTTTTATTGTTGGTGGTTAACAAGCCCATGGTTTTGATAAACCTTCATAACCGCCCATGGTATTTGAACTCTAAAAGAAAACAAAATAAAAATGTTATTGTACAAATAACTTTTACCATATACAACCGTTAGTTATGGTAATGAGTTATGATATTCACCATGGTATTTAAAATATTTTTTGTAACCATGGTATTTAAAATATAATCAAAATAGAAGATTCTAGGTTAAAGCAAAGTGGAAGACTCTATTTTAGAGCGCACCATAAATAAGAAAGGAAGATATTGAAGGAATCAAAAGCTCATTTGCAAACCAGTATTGAATATTTTAGAGGTTTAAAAACTCAGAGGTTCATTCACAAGCCTCACATGTCTAGAACAAAGGAAAATGAGTGCTCACCAGAAAAAAGACTCAGAGCATGGATTACAGTCAAGCCGACAATATCATGAACAAGTTGTTGCTCCAGTTAACAATGGTGAGGCAGCAACATCTGGAAGACCTAGGAAAAGGCCAGCAAAATACAATGATTATATTCCTTGGGATTTTGTAGAACTAGATAGTGACCCAGAAAGCTGGGTGGATGGAAAGCTTGGTGGACTAGAGGAGGAGGACAGCGTGGTGGAAGTGGTGGAGGAGGAGGACAGCCTGGTAGAAGTGATGGAGGAGGAGGAGGACAGCCTGGTGGAAGGAGGACAACCCTTCGCTGAAGTGGAGGAGGAGGAGGACAGCTTGGTGGAAGGAGGACAGCCTGGTGGGCAAGGACAACCTGGTGGACCAGGACTAGGACAGCCTGGTGGAAGTGTTGGAGGAGGACCAGGAGTGGTGGAAGAGGAGGGCTGAAAATACCTCTTTTCTATGATTGGGATGGGATACTAGATGTATTCAACATCTAGAAAGATATTTTCTGGTTAGGATTGTAGAAAGCTATTTTCTCATGCTGATTAGGAATCCTGATTAAGATTATAGTTAGACTATAATTAGATTTCCATTGCTGTGATATGTATCATCATTTATGTTTCAATTTCTTCACTGCAAGTTTCCTCAAAAGTGAGCTTAGCAAGACTGAGATTCATTCTATTTTTTTGCATCTATGAAATATTCAAGTGTTAGAAATGGAGCTAAGGAAATGAAGCTATGTAAAATTGCCCAGTACAATTTTTTTAAGATTCTTTGGTTACGTACCCGAGCATGAATATATTTTGACAAATAATCATTATAAATGGAGCTAAGGAAATGAAGGTATCTAAAATTTAGAAGTTTTTTGGTTATGTACCAGAGCTGAATATATTTTGACATGTTTGAGACAAACCAATTCTTATTTATAAATCTAAAGATGTGGTTGGATCTTTATCCCTTCTTTGAAAGTCTTAGCCGCTATCCCTCACTGTCCACTACTACTGAAATATTTACCTGCGGCCTTGTTAGATCTCAGTCCTGTAGATATCAAGAAGAAGAAAAGCTCACATATTGTTAATAGAAGAAGAACCTCAGACTTGTTACTGTTGTCCAGATGTGCGTTATTTACTAAATTCAATCCTGTAGCTTTAATTGCATAATTTTTTTGATAGATCTTTTGTGGACGTTAGGAGAATTCACATTCGAGACTTGTGAGGTGAGTATCGTTTTTTCAATCCTGTAGCTTTAATTGCAGAATTTTTTTGATAGATCTTTTCTAGACTTGAGGAGAGTCACATTCGAGACTTGTGAGGTGGGTATCGTTTTTTGAGACCGAAGTTCTATTGCACCTGTACCAAACCGAATGAAGCTTTGGAACTAAACTCGTGGAGATCAGAAGCACCAACCCGAGCAGGGATATTATAGTTTTTGTGTTTGTGTGATCAATTCTTTCGTTTGTCTCTGACTACGTAAAGTACTGGCACCATGCATTGAGCTATGGAGCAGCTGAGAGTATTCATGAGATTCAAGTAGATCTTTGGGTAGTAAACAGTTACATCTTGCAGACAGAATTGATATGTATCCGTACATGATCAGTAAAATGTTGAACGAAAAACTAAGGCTGAATGAACATGAATGGGAGAATGAAGAGAGATTCACACAAATTTCATGATTTTTGTATTCAGTTATTTTGACGGCTTCCCTTTTTCTTTGTGATATTTCATTGGTTTGGATTAGGTACATTATTTCTCTGGCTAAATTATTTTTCATGTGATCATGTTTATGACTAAAAAGAAAAACATAAGTTGTTTAGGTTAGTACAATATTATTAGATTTTGTTGGAAGTAATGTTTTTATGTAGTTGGCAGTATGTGTGATGTGATGTAAATGTGTTGAAGGATGTAAATGCTGATGTGATGTGATGAAGTATGTAATTTATGTGGATATGGTAATCAATAAAAATATTTAAGTGTAGTTTGTTGCGTGATATCAAATGCTCTCTCTGCTTTCTCTATATTTTCCATCATGTTATATTCCCTCATTTGAAAACCAAGAAAATGTGTCTTCAGTGTTATTGCTCCTTACATAGATACATTAATATAGATGTGTGATAATTGATTTCTGTGGTGAGGCAATGTGTAGATCTAAATTGTTTCGTGAAATATGATGTTTCTGAGATCTATAGATCTGAATGTTGTCGGGATCTTCTAGTTTCGTTAAAAACTGAAGGGAGAGATCTCAATGTTGTCGGGATCTTCTAGTTTCGTTAAAAGCTGAAGGGAGATTTCCTTCATTAGGCGATCTACTGCTAGTGAGATCTGGAAGGTCTGTTTAACTACTGTCTCGATTTCCTCTAGACGTTCTGTCAAAACTTTCCCTCTGCCTGTTCTGTCACGTCAAACATTGTGCATAATGGATCTATGTTCGTTTTGTCAAAACAAATGGATGTTATTTTCTATGGACCGGATCCATCCCTCTGACGATTATTCATCTCAGCATCAGCAAGGCTTGTCGTCCAGATTTATTCAGGCTTTGCAAGAAATGAGTTCCTCATGTCTAGCTGCAGTGGAGAGCATCCTGCAGGGTGATTCAGCTTCTCATGGAAGCTCCAGGTCGGAATGACTTCGTTGAAGCTCCTCAATGGCGATGGCAATGGCAATTAGAGCACTGCCATGATGTCATGTGGATGTCGGATTTGGCCAAACGGGGTCTCTACATTCGTTGCAGACGGTGTAATAGAGTTTGGCAAATCTGAATCTCTTCCGTAGATCCTTATCTCAGGATGGCTCAAACCTTTTTTATGCTATCGTTATTCAGTTTTCAGATTTGCGCAGTGAATGTTAAAAAGTTGAGCATCGTATCATAGGAAGAGAATTACGCTGTTAGATATTCTCTCAACTCATAGTTATCCGAGAAGTGCCCATTCATCCATTGATTCCGCCGTCTTGGTTATCGCGTTGAGGATACCTCAGAAGCCAACTGATTCTAGCACAATTCAATTCATTGAATGGGCTCATGGGAACAAACTTATGGCTGCCCACAAATCATTCATCCATCAATTCCACTGCCCACAAATCATAATGGGCTTTCTTTTCTAAACAAATCCTTGCAGAGATGTGGTGTTTACATGTTGATATGCTCAGCACTAATATATTTATGTAGATTTGATATTAAAAGTGTGATGTTTATTATGTGGTATGTTATTATCAATGTGAAAATCTAAATGAAGAATCAATTATAGAATAGATTAGCATAATTTTAAAGGGGTGGTTTTTATGCATAAGGTGACACAAGAACATATCAAGAATTTGATTATATATAATTTGTTTATAGGTTATTTTGTTGTGTTTAAGAGGTCATCCTGTAAAATTGAATTCTGAATCTTCTTTTATTCAGACTGCCTTCCTATAACTAGGGAATACAGGGGAAGATCATAGGATGGTTTAGTGTCTAGACTGACCAGTTGTGCTCCAGCAGGGAGGTCTAGAATGGTCAATTATCTGTTATGCTGTTTTAAATGGAGATTCATATTGTTGTTGTAATAAGTGTTTTTAAAGTTTTCAGTGACTACCACTGATACATATAACATATTGTTGTTGTAAAATGTGTTTTTAAAGTTTTCCATGTAAGCATTAAGTTGGAAATAATACTTCCAGGTGATGTGTACTTGTGAGTGTGAGTCCCTAAGCTCCAATCTAGAAGATGTTGATTCCTATCTAATGATTTGGAGTCCCGATGTACATGTATTGAACTTTGTAATTTATGTCCTATATATTTGTACATGTGGTGATCAATAAAACTATCTATGTGTGGTTTGTTGTGTGCAATCAATTGCTCTCTCTGCTCTCTCTATTTCAACACTTTTTCAACTTGGATTGAAAATAATAAAATCCATTTTTCCAACATGGATTGAACTATACTTTTGAGAAGAAAAGTTGTTATTCATAGGAATAATGTACTAAATGCAAGGAGTTCATAAAATCTTCCATTTCAACATGGATTGAACAAAAATTTTAAGGAGTTGATATTGATAGGAATAATGTACTAAATGTAGACTCTATTGATTGAGTTTTTGAAAAAGAAATTATGTGTATTACAGATTATACCATTAGGATTTTTCTGAAAATAGATATGGAATCCTTTAATTTTATAAATAAATTAATAGTACATATTTAGGATGAAACATAAACACTTATATACTTGCTAAGAAGTAGGTCTACCAGTTAGTTAGAGACTAGAAATTATGGCAAATTCTATAAAATGAGAATATCCACTTCAAATATTCTATTGTCTATCACATCCAAAAGCTATCTATCTCTATCTCATAAGTTATATGCATGCTTGCATGTATATGAAACAATTGGTTTTTACCCTAGGGCATTTATTTTTCTAATATGAAAATTTTGGTCTTGAGTGGCTAGTTTTTCTTTTTTGGGGGGTTGATATAGTTTTTCTTTTTTCCCTCTTAGTTTATTATGGAATTTCCATCTCACAATTTTTTACACCTATTATAATTGGTCACACAAGTGTTTTGGGGTCCTTTCTTTGTAGTCTTGGACAATGAGCTTTTCTATTTTGGCCACAATGCATGTAATCAACCCATTTATATTTCAAAAAGAAATTAATAGCAAAGGTTTTCCATCGTTGATCTCCTGGCCATCACCTTATTCATGTAAGGAAACTAAACTTTCATTTCCCCAACAAAAAATGGATTCATTCCTTCAACCATTCAATTTTTTTTTAGTGAGATAACCCAAGCCTCATATATTTTCCACAAAATCCTTTAAAACCTCATCTAAATAAAGAAAAAAATGGTAGCAGGGGATGATATTCAATGGCTGCTAGAAGCTTTTGAAAAAGGTCATTGGCTACAATATGCTTTTGAAAATATAATTCTATATTAACCTAAGTTTGATAGTAGAATTTCATTTTTATGATTTTAAAGTTATTTGATCCTATTTTGATGGTGTTGTGTGCATGTGAGAATTGAATTTATCTCAATGCTACTAAATTTTAAGAATTATATATATGTATATTTTTTAAATCATTGTCAACAATGATAATTCAGTGGTCTATCTAAATAATTAAAAATTTCTATTGGTTATATTTTATTTTAATTTGTTATTATGCATTTAGCATTGCTTATGTTTTAATTTTTTAAATAAAATAGTTTCAAAATATAAAAAATTGTAGTTATATATAACATTCAAATTATGTATATTTTCATCAATGTGATATGTATTATCATTTATGTCTTAATTTATTTAATAAAATATTTTTGAAATATAAGATTTGTAGTTGGATACAACTTCTATATTATAAATGTATTTTTATTGGAATATTATAACATTTTATTAAATCCTAGGGCTTTTCATTGTAAAACACAAAAAGATAATACATCCCTTTATGGAATGATGAACCAAATTATTATTGCATGGAATGGATTATGTGTGGTTAAAAATATTTCGTTGACCCTACTCTAGTTTATCTATTGTCCAAAGTAAATGGTTTAAAATTGACCTTACTTCACTTCTTGCATGACCTCTCCATTCTAGGGGTGATGTGGAGGCACATAGAAAACAATTCAAACTAAGAAAGGGCATTAGTCTCAATAATAAAAATGGAGAGTGCAAATCAATTAGCAATATTGAAGTCTCTAATAATTTCTAACTAGTTTGTCAATCCTTCATATTTACTTTGCTAGCTTGATCTAAACCTACTTAAAAATGGAAGAAAAAGACAACTTCTTATCATACATAATTCTCCACCCCAACTAAGGGAACTTGTACTATGTATTCATTTATGAATTTTTCAATATTGCTAAATTATTACTGAGTTTAGATGTGCAAATAAATGCTCATTTTTATAAAAATGGGGGTTTAACATTGAACATTTTGTTTGAAATTTAAGATCTGAGTTCTAAGGTCAAAGTTCCATTAACAATATTAAGATATAGAGGAAAAAATTATAAATACTTTACATTAGTGTTACAAATCATAGTTTCGGTAATAAAAGAAAGTGGTAATTGACGTCATTTTTATTTTTCATTTATTGTCAAGGTTAAGTCTTTCTGAAAAAACTAAATTTAAATGTAGAGAATGCTACTACCACATTATGTAGATATAGATTTGTCAAAATTTCTTAAGATATATGACATTATGGATGTTTAGATAAAATCTCATGCAACCTATATAATTTTTCTTGGTTTCTTGGAGATTTATAAACTACTCTCTAGTTATAGTGGAAACTAGTAAGAATAACCTTAAAATTATCCTTAGCCTAAATCACTTTAACTAATTATTAATTTTTTAAGGAAAATTTACATCTCATCTTCCTCTCTCAAATAAGTGAGCACCATGTATTATTGAAATGTACCAATCTTAAGTGAAGTTAGAATGTCCTCAAAATTGACATTATTATGTAATTAAGTGTCATTTCAATAGATGTTTTCAAGCTACAAATTCATTTAAAGTTGACCTACTTCAATTACTCTCTTCATGACCTCTCCACTAGAGGGGGATATGTAGGGGAACATTTCAAACAAGCTAAACTAAGAAAAAGGATATCAAGAGGGTGCAACACTCTATATTACAAAAATTTACTTCACTTAATTGTTGTATGACCTATCACTTGTTGTTTAAAATTTCTATTGGGTTAAATTCAATTAAATTAAAAAAATAATTATTTTGGAAACTAATGGTTTCCTATTTTTTTTTAACCCATGGTTTTTTGCATAGTATTATTATCTAATGTATATTATAGGTGATGCATAATGCTATTTAAATTTTCAAAATTTTCCCAATTTAGAGTGTGTGATTAATATTAGTTTCTTGATATTTAAGCTCTCAAATTCCCCAACTCATTTATTTGGTTTTTTTTTCTAGATTAAACTATTCTATTATATACAAAACAAGATTAGAATTACAAGCATGCTGTCTGAAAGATCCAGCTGCGTGAAAGAGTGGCATCTCGGAACAACCATTTGTAGCATAAAAGAGGGCAAACGTGTTCATTCCCTCAAAGGGGTGATGGTAAACAGTAGAATGAAGACATGCGAGAGACATTTGGACACATGGACATAACCAAAAAGAAAGGAATAACCACAATCCCTTGGGAGCAACATGACCTCAGACCTTGCAGCAGATTAGGGCACCTCCTCCACAATTGGGCACCATCCATATTCTTCCCCTTCCTGAGCTTGGCCTTCTTTCGCTTCGGCCTCTTCCGGCTTCATCTGGTCTTCCTTTGTCTCAAGGTGTGGCTGTTCCGTTGCCTTCCCCTTGTCCACAGAGGGCAGTTCCGTGGTTTTTGCAATATCGACTAGTGCAGCGAATTCTTGAGGAGCACTTGTTCCGCCCTCGTAGTGGGCTTCATCAATGAAAAGGACAAAGATGTGGGCGTTAATCCGGGGGCAATTCAAAGGGTTGTTGAAGGTGAAGACAGCTGAGCCTAAAAAAGGTGAAGATGAAGACCGAGGTGAGCTTCCCTTGAGATATTGGTTGTGCCTAAGAGAGCTAGCACCTCCCAAATGGGGGCAATGGCAATGGTAGCGACAGTGGGGAAAGGTCTCTGCCTCGGCTAAAGGGCGCGAGCACCCTCCTCGGTTGGAGCTGCGATGACTCAACATCCGCTGCCGAGGCCTCACCATATTAACACGGCTATAGAGAGCTAAATTGGGATGCACGAAGCCGAGAGGAGCGTATACACACTCGGGAATCAAACTAGGGCTCGAATATGTTAGCACGAGAGGCAGCATAAGAACCCTAGACACTCCCCAAATGAACATGGTAACTCCTCTGTTGCCACTGTATATAATATCCTTTTCTCTGCCTCGAGGGTCGCCCTCCATTAATAAGGTCTTCAAGAGTGCCGCGGAGCCGAGCTCTGTTGCGCAGCCGAAAGTGGGTGGAGCGTAAATGCTCCTTGGCTACCGTCCCGTGACACCTAAATCAAACCTCTGGGAATGTCCTTCTCCACCAGCGTCCATGTCATCTCTACGCATGGCGTGCACGTGGCCTCCCCTGCATGCCCGTCCCATCACCTTAATCACTCTGTTTTGCACCCGCATCCGGGGAACTCATTCATTTGGTTGCACAAAATAATAGAAATAGATAATCATATGGTAATCTTTGACTCTGAGAATTATGTTTTGTATATCACTCTTATACAAGACAATCTTTCACTTACTTTGCTTTAAATATTTGTTTTCCAAATAGATCATGGCAATAGGTCTTGTGGTTAAGACTATATACCACTCCATATTTGAAAAAAAATCTTAGTCCTCCGAAACAATGAGCACTATATATTATTGAAATCTACCAATTTTAAGTGAAGCTCAAAAGTCCTTAAATTGAGAAATAATTAGCTCATATTTCAATCAAAGCTTTGAAACTTCAAATTGATCTGAATTGGATCCTAAAGAACTCTCTAACCTTTCATAACTCTGAAAAATTCATGCCAAAGTTTCAAAGACTTACAAAGGTTTAGCTTATCATAAATACCCTCAGAATAGTTGTAATTTGTGAACAGCGCAGAGCAACGAGGACCCTCGGTCAAGTGCACAGATTGTTGGCCCATGGTAACACACGCTACCACGAAACAACAAAAGAAGAGGTTTTTTTGTGAAACGGGGGAGGTTTCTCATATGCAATAAGCGACAAGTCGCTAATCACATATCATTGCGCAAACCCCTCAAAGACGAAAAAGCCTTGAGCGACCTCAACTTAAAAAGTCAAAAACCATACGGAATTCGCTGATTCTATCACAGGTCCATACCACACACAAACCACAAGATATAGGAAGGGCTTCAAGCGGTAAGGAGTTTCAACCGAGTCCTGCCCGATGCCACATCCAATGCTAGACACTGGGTGCCATGCGTTTGGCGGAAGAGAGAGAAAATTGCTCTCATCGGACGGGTAAATGTCATGCAACTTACCCGTCCGATATGGACGGAGACAGTAGTATCTGGAGGCCCCAGATCAACAGTGGACATGCGATTTGACAGATGACTCGATTCAACGGGGTAAACTGTGTGAGTTGTATAAAGTTTGAGTTCTGGAATGAACAATGAGTTGACAGAAGAATCATGTTTGCGGGAAATCTAGGAGTTAAATGGAAATAACGACCGTTTAAACATTTCCAAGAGAACTGACACTCAGTTTGTTATGAAACAAGTGGCCACCTCCCTATGAAGCATTATACAGTGATGATGACGCAGAACAGGGTAATTCAAATGGACAAAGGCAAAAGAACTAGAACATGAGGAAGTGGAAATGAATAGTGAGAAAACAAATTGGCTTTAAAGCCACGAACTCACAGAGACAAAGTAGGTAGTGAGAAAAGCAAGCAGAAAGCTAAGAGCAAAGAACAGAGAAAGTAACCCAAGCTGACCTGCAGAGCAAAGGCAACATTGAGAGAGAGCGAGAGAGAATCAAAGAGTCTGTGTACTTTAGAGAAGGCTTGAAAGGTTCAAGTGAACTCCTCAGCATAGGCCTGTCATGTATGAGTCTCAGATTGGGCTCATACTACTGTGACCAATAGAGGTCGAGTTTCAATAAGGAGAGTGTGTGTACTCTAGAGACTTGGGGGATTGAAGTCGAGTCCTACTGATTTATATCTGTTAAGTGAGACTCAAATTGAGCTCACTGTTGTAAAAGCTTTGCTTTGAAAAGATAATAGAGAGGCCATGACTAAAGATTGGACCAGGAGCCATAGCTGAGGAGCATTGGGTGAACTCGTTATTAAACTTTTTGTATTTACATGTTTTCGTGTCATGTTTTCTCTAACTGCTTCAATGTCTATGTATTTCATAATCCTATTGATCCGTTGAATAAAATAACATAGGCACATCCATGCACATGAGTCTGTAATACCTTTAATTCTTTGTCATGGATAAATTCCAGATCAAGTGGTATGTGAGCTCTAGGTTACTAAGGTTAGACAAGATTGTGCTGGATTTTGTTGATGAATGCTAACTAGATCAAAGCTTAAATTAGGAGAAGAAGAATTGGTTGAAGCTAACCCTAAAATTGGAAGAGACTATCCTAAGAGGAAAATGTCAGAAGAAAGTCCCTTGGAATCAATCTCCTAGTTCATGGATAGTTTTATGACCATGAGAGTCATGGTGGAGGAAATGTATAAATAATTTAAGAGAGGTAGAGAATAAGATTCAACAATCTCCAAAGAAGATAAAGTAATAGAATAATTTCTCCTCCATGACCATTCTAAAGGAAAAAGGAAAGAAGAAAAGTTTCCCACACCTCCTAGTAGCCCTGAAAATAAAAAGAAAACATCTTTGATTAAATTAGATGTTAAATTTGATTTGTTGACATATGATGGAGAGTTGAATGTAGAGAAGTTGGATAATTGGATTAGACAGATTGATGTTTATTGTAGAGTGCAGAGTATTGATTCAGACAAGAGTAAGATTCAGCTGGCCAGCCTACGCCTTGGAGGCAATGCCTTGGTATGGTGGGAAGGCAGGACACAAGCTCACATGAAGAAGCATGGTAAAATTCTTTCTATCTAGAGTGAATTTTTCTGCAATTAAAAATAAATTCTATCCACTAGCCTATATGCAGCAAGCCATGATGAGCTGGCAAACTCTTCGCCAATTAAAAGGGAAAAGTGTACAAGGCTACACTCAAGAATTTAGGAAAAGAGCTTTGATTATAGGAATTTCTTTAGACTCACCTAAAACTCTGGTGAAGTATATAGGTGGTCTACTTAGTTATTTAAGACATACCATTCTCATGTTTAATTCCACTAGCATAGATGTGGTATCTCTTCACGCTACACATCTAGAGGCTAGAGGTAAGAATGTGAACCCAGAGGTTGAGGGATCATCAAAACCCACTACAAGCAAGAATATGGAGAAAAGAAAACAGAAATGGAAAGAGAGGAAGACAAATATTGTACAAAAGACCAAATCTTCATGAACTCATTGTAAGAAGGATGGGCATGATGATGAACACTGTTGGATCTTACATCTGGAGCTGAGAACCAAGAAAAGGATTTGGGGTCAGACTCAAGAGATGAAACAACAACCGCAGCCACAGGTATAAGAGGTAAAAATTATGAAGCATCTACTAGTAATTTTTCACAATCTACTGATAATGAAGAAAATGAGAGGAAAATACCTGAGCTTTTTCATATTCGAGTTATTTCCAAGCATCAAAAGATCGATACTTTGTTTTATTTTCTGAAGCAATTGTAAAGAAGTTGGGATTACTAACCACACCTCATAGGAAACCATATCCATTAGGTTGGTTATGTGATAAAGCAAAGACACAAGTGACTAGACAATGTAAACTTAAGTTTTCTTTTGGGTCAGCATTTGTAGATGAGCTTGAGTTAGATATAGTTCCTTTGGATATATCTGAAATTGTTTTAGGAAGTCCTTACTTGTATGATAGGAAAGCTATTTTCTATAGAGCTGAGAACAAGTATCAACTCATCAAGGATGGAATCGAATATATTGTAAGAGCTCATAAACTCAAGAATAATTATACTCTCATAAACTTAGGGCATATGAAAACAATTGTAAATTCATGTAAACTATTTTTACTGATGATGTAAAGGAAAGGAAACATGATAAAATTAGTATATTTGAGGGTTGTAATGCTAAACAGCAAGCTGATTTAGAAAAAATGGTTTCAGAATATGATATACTATTTCAAGAACCCAAAGGTTTGCCACTCAAAAATGAAATAGTACATGATATTAATTTGCAGCAAGATGCTTTGTTGCCTAACATCATAATGTACAAGTTCTCCGCTTTAGAGAATGTAGAAATCAAGAAGCACATACAAGCGCTACTCGAGAAAGAGTTCATAAGACCTAGCACATTGCCATGTGGATCTCCAATGGTCTTGGTGAGAAAGAAATATGGCTCATGGAGAATGTGCATTGATTACCGAGCACTGAATAAGATAAAGATCAACAACCATTATCCCCTTCCTTGCATATATGATTTATTAGATGAGTGAAAATAAGTTGTTTATTTTTCCAAGTTGGACTTGTATAGTGGCTATCATCAGGTCAAAGTTGCAGAGCAAGATGCATGGAAGACTTATTTCAAAACAAAGCAGGGATTGTATGAGTAGTTGGTTATGCCTTTTGGCTTAACTAATGCTCCTCCTATTTTCATGAGAGAAGTGAATGATGTACTCTCACCTCTCCTTGATGATTTTGTCATTGTATATTTGGATGACATTCTTATATTTAGTAAAACATGGGAAGAACATTTAAAGCATGTCAAGAAGACTCTAGATGTTTTGAAAAGAGAAGATATTTATGTTAAGCTCTCAAAATGTGAATTTGGAAAAACATCTTTGAATTATTTGGGTCATATTGTAGGGGGTGGTGAATTGAAGATAAATCCCTCTAAGGTTGCAGTCATTGTAAACTGGCCTAAACCCAAATCTGCTACAGAAGTTAGAAGCTTCTTAAGAGCAGCACAATATTAGAGAGTTTATTTTTAACTTTTCCTTAATTGTAGCTTCCTTACATGCTTTAGCAGGATTGAACAAGGTGTTTCAGTGGGGAGGCAAACAACAGAAAGCCTTCGACACCTTAAAAGAAAAGATTAGTACAGCACTAGTACTAGCACTGCCCGATCTTCGAAGACCATTTGAGATTGAAACAGATGGCAGTGACTATGCCATGGGAGCAGTGTTCATGTAGCATGGTAAACCCATAGGTTATCATTCTAAGAGATTTAATTCTGCAGTACTTAACTATCCCACTTATGATAAAGAATTGTATGCATTAGTATAGAGTGTGAAATAGTGAAAACATTATTTAATGGGCAAAGAGACAGTTATACATATTGATCATCAACCACTTCAATATTTACACTCCCAAAATAAGTTGCAATAATCAAGACATTATAAATGAATGGGTTTTCTACAACAGTTTCATCTAGTCATCACATATAAAAAGGGCATACACAATAAAGTTTTAGATATGTTGTCTAGACCAATCATAAATGCATCTACTATACTTGAGCATAATTCAGTATTGCATGAAAGTTACATTGAAGAGTATGCTCAAGATATAGATTTTGAAGATGTATATGCAACTTTAAGTCATGGAAAACAAGTAGAAGAATTGGATCATCCAACTCTTGTATCATTTTGGAAAGTTATGCATTCCACAAATTGAAATAGTAAAGATAATTCGAGAAGCACACACTTCTCTAATATCAAGTCACTTTGCTGTAAGTAAAACAGTTGCACGACTACAAAGATTTTGTTATTGGCCAAAAATGAATGAGACAATTTCTAGATATGTAAGAGGATGTACCATGTGTGCTAAAAAAATGCCCAACAATCGAAAACTAGGCTTGTACACTCCACTATCAATTCCTTCTCATTCTCGGGAAATTGTTTCCATGGACTTTGTTGGGGGACTGCCTAAATCTATAAAAGGTCATGACTATTTATATGTTGTTGTGGATAGGTTCAACAAAATGTGTATTTTAATACCTTGTAAGAAATAGATTACAACTCAACAAACTGCAAAGATGTTCTTTCGGCATGTATGGGTTCATTTTGGATTACCCACTTCCATTATATCTGATCGAGATACCTGATTTGTTGGGAAATTTTGGTCGAGTTTGTGGGAATTGATGGACACGAGATTGAAGAAGAGTAGATCTTTTCATCCACAAATAGATGGCCAAACAGAAGTGGTCAATAGGACAATGATCGAGTTGCTCATAGGCTATTGCAGCAAGCATCCCAATCTTAGGGATGAACATTTATGTTATGTGTAGCATGCTTACAACCGAGCTAAACATTCTTCTACACAGATATCTCCTTTTGAGACCTGATTTGGTTTCACACCAAGGTCTCCCTTGGATTTTGTCTTTGGTAAAGACATAGTAATTGATGGACATAGTGATGTGGACAAGGAAACCAAGTTCATTGAAAAAATCCAAGAGATTCACCAGGTAGTACAAGAATAGCTGGAAAAGATCGAAGCTGCTGAAAAATGTGCAACATGAAATGCTTGTTGAGAATGCAACAAGATGATGGAGCTTAGTGGAAAGGAGTCGCCTTCACTAAGTGGTCCCACAGGCAAGTTTTGGCGCAAAGTCTATTTTTAGACATATGGATCATGCTCTATGAGTTGCAGGATGTTGTTTATGGATGATTGGTCATGTTGGGAAAAATAGATGGACTTCTATTTTTGGATCACAACGGTGTGATCAGAGTCTATTTTTAGACTGTCAAGTAAAAATAGAAATAGTCAAATATTATTAGCCCTTAGTAATATTTGGACTTTAAATTTATCTTATTCTCTTGGAGCACTTCAGTTGGAGCTACAGATGTGGCACATGAAACTGCGTGAAGGAATCACGTGGTTACCTATGGGTTGATTGAGCTATTGCATGAAGGACTTCAATTAGAACTCAAGTGGTTGAGTTCTGTGGAGTTAGATGAGCTGTTAATGGAGTTGTGTTCAGTTTGACTTAGTTGAACTAGTTGTATGTAGTGTAACTGGCCAATAGACTAAGTGATGAGTTGTGTGAATTAGTTATTAATTAATTCACTAATTATTAACTCATAATGCAACTGAAGAATACATCAGTTAAGTCAGTGCATTGACAATTCAGTGGAGACAAGTGTTAGAGGTAAGTGAAAGGGTGAGTTGTGACTATCAGTTGTGCATGAGATCTTGCACAATCAATGGACTGATTATGCCCATGAGAATTGCGTAGTAGATGCCTAGTGATATAGCCTGTGCTCACGTGATTTCTAGTGTGAGTGATTTTCCAATGTAAATAGAGCTTGGAATGAGTTTGGATTCATTCATTCTCAAGTAGGTATTGTGCAGTGGAGGCAGGAAAGCAGCAGAGGAGATTTGGAGATCAGATGTGAGTTGTATTATGTGTAACAGGTGGAGATAGTGTTGGATACTTGTGAAGAGTATTGTACTATGTATTGTTACATGTTCTCAATCAATATAATATACCGATAGTTGGGGTTTTTAGCAAGATTCTTTCCCCGGGAAAATACCGTGTTGATATGTGTGATTGATGCTTCTATGTGCGCATGTTATTATTTCTGCTTCTGTAAATTGATGATCAATGTAGAGGAGGTTATGTATTATGAATGTATTCCACAATAGTGTATAATCGGGATAATCTATATGAATATGTGTCATATTATTCAAAATTTCTACAGAAGCCAAGTACAAGGCAAGGCATGATAAGCATCAGATTGAGCATAGTTTCCAGGTTGGTGATCAAGTCTGGCTGTATATTAGCAAAGATAGAATGCAAGGTGAAGGTAAGAAGCTAAAGCCAATAAGGTATGGACCTTTCAAGATACTTGACAAAATTGGTGAGAATTCTTTTCGCCTTGATTTACCAACCTACATGCACATCTACTCAGTTGTCAATGCAGATAACTTGAGACTATTTGAGCCTTCATTGATTGAAGATCCCGGAGAATAGAGTCAATTTCCTTCTATTGATGATTTGTTGCCTGAATATCTCAATGAGTTGCAGGAAGATACAATTCTAGACAAGAAGGTGAGAACTACGCGCAGAGGGGATGTTGAGTACCTTAGGATTGGACTCAAAGGTTCAAAACCAAGCAGTGTAAAATGGATAGAAATTGGGCGAGCGAGGAATCTGTACCCTCACTTGATTGATGCTTAAAAACCAACTTTTGGTGGTCCAAAAGATTTTTTAGTGGGAATGTCGTGATCCAAATTGGATCCTAAAGAACTCTTTAAGTTTTCATAACTCTAAAAGATTGATGCCAAAGTTTCATAGACTTACAAAGGTTGAACTTATCAGAAATACCCTCAGAACAGATGTAATTTGTGAATAGCACAGAGCAACGAGGACCGCTAGTCAAGCGCGCAGACCATTGGCCCATGGTAATGCAAGCTACCATGAAACAACAAAACAAAAGTTTTTTTTGTGAAACGGGGGACGTTTCTAATATACAATTAGCGAAAAGTTGCTAATTGCATATCGTTGGGAAAACCCCTCAAAGATGGAAAATCCCCAAGTGACCCAGACCAGAAAAGTAAAAAACTGTATGGAATTCGCTAATTCCGTCAAAGGCCAGTCCCACACACAAGCCAATTGGATATTCGAAGGGCTTTGTGAAGTAAGCAGTTTCAACCAAGTCCCGCTCAATGCTACACAGTGGGTGCCATTCATACGGTGAGAGAGAGAGAGAACTGCTTGCATCGGATGGGTAAATGTCATGTAACTTACCCGCTTGATATGGATGGAGACCGTAGGACCTGGAGGCTCCTGATTGACGACAGAGATGCAATCCAACGGATGACTGGATTTAATGGGGTAAACAGGCTAAGTGGTATAAAGTTTGAAGTTTGACATGAATGATGAGTTGGCAGAAGAATCATGTTCGCGGACAATCTAGGAGTCAAATGGAAATAACAATCATTCAAACATTTCCAAGAGAACTGACACTCATTTTGTTATGAAACAGGTGGCCACCTCCCTGTGAAGCATTACACAATGATGATGATGCAGAACAACGGAATTCAAATGGACAAAGGCAGAAGAACCAGAACACTGAGAGGTGGGAAGTAATAGTCATAAAGAAAATTGGCTTTAAAGCCACAAACTCATAGAGACAAAGTAGGCAGTGAGAAAAGTAAGTAGAAAGCGAAGAGCAGAGGACAGAGAAAGTAAGCCGAGCTGACCTACTGCTATAGACATATTTGGGAACTGCAACCTCAACCTTATATGTCGCTAAACTAAGGGCTCTTTAACTCTTAAAAGTGTTGTTTCATACCCTAAAGGATCATGCTCAACTGATTAGAAAATTCCCTAGAAGTTCCACCTAAAAAACCACTTAGAACTGGCCAAAACAAGACCATACTGACTACTCCACTGTCAGGGTGTGATGCATACTGACTGCTACACTAGCTAGGTGTGATGCATACTGATGAGGCCTTATGTAGGGTATGATGAGCGAGGATCAACAAATGTCCAAGATTGTTTGCTAAGTGGATGCTCATGGAATCTTCTAGAAACTTCCTCTATGACACTTGCCTCTCTGAATTCGCCCAGGGAGGAGTAAGAGGTCTAAGAAATGTCCATGTGGAACCAAAAACAACAATTGGAATGACACTAATCAAAAACCTAGAGATGACTCGCACCCTTACACACATCTATAAATGGATCCCTCATTTGAGAGATCTGGAGGCTGGAATTTTGTAATTTGCAAGGAAGTGCTGATAGTTTGTCTCTGAGAAGGAGCATTGTATTGTTGGGTGATCTTACTTTTCATGAAGTGAAGAGGGCTTTGATGATGGGACGATGATGCTAGATTAGACAGATGGGTTGTAATTCTCCCTTCTATTTTAATAAAGTTCTTTGAGATTTCCTCCATACAATCGTGTATTTGTGAATGCCATTGTCTACTCAATGTATTTTTTCTTTTGCATTGTTTATGATATAATAGATCAAGATGCTTTGATGGTGTTTGGTTACTTTGTTTCTACAGATATTCTCTAAGTAGGACAAGTAGGAGAGGAGTTGCAAGCTCTATAAAGGGAGAGAGAAATCAAGCAAGGAATCAAGCGGAACATCCATGTTGGTTCCTTTGCTTCTGTCTTATCTATCATACATAGAGGAAATCACAAATTTCTTTGATTGTTTGTTTCTAGGATAGCTACCAATCCCAATGGGACTAGAAGATCGAAAAGACACTAGTTTTCCCATAAACAAAATGGCGACTCCACTCGGGATCGAACCTAGAATCTCCGGTTTTGATTAATTTAATGAGCTATAAAAGCCAATAGCTTGACGATATTTTCATATTTAATGAGTATCAAAAGAGTTTAAAGGAGGCTTGTTTTTTAGGAACGAGTGGTGTTTAGGGTAGCAACTGGTTTCGGGTAAGCTTAGAACTTCAGCAAACCACAATTTCTTAATGAAACAACCATGCCTGGGTCATGTAAGGAAATCATGTCCTCCTCTTCATGTTCGTGTTCATGCCATGTGATGACCATCTTGGTCCAACAAAATCTGAAATGCAAACAAAAGATAACTTAGGATACAATTTTGAGCAAAAACAAGCAAAATTTTGATGAAAAATCACTGAAAATAGATGCCCTTCTACGCCCATCGCACCCTGCCTTTGAATAAGGTGGGATGCATACTAACTGGCCAATTGGCATCTCAGTATGAATCACACCTTTTGATACTAGAAATATGTGATGGTTGGGGAACTAGTTGTTCAAACCCCAAGGGCCCATAAATGTCTAAAAACATGCTCAGAGTCAAAGAAGGATGGTATAAAATTGAAGAACTCAGGGTTAGCTCCTACCTGGCCCTGACGGCGTAGAGAGTATTCCACCAGAACTCCTGAAATCAACTAGTGTAATTTGAAGGGGAAAACCACTCGAGAGCTCCAAAATCCCAAATTTAAAATAGAATGATGAAAATGAGAGGTAAAACTACTTCTATGTTTACTGTTCACGTGCTTCAAGTAAAATGGTAGTTTTAATTCATTTTTTCATATGTATGTATTTCTAATCAGTTTGATGGAGTAATTGAGTAGGTTGAACGATCGACGAAAGAATATGATATATGCTAAACTATGAATTAAACATTTTGACCACAAAATGAGCAATGTTTCCGCAAGGTTCAAGCTCGTGAAAAAATAAACCCGCCACTGAGCATATGTTACCACAAGGTTCAAGCTCATTGAAAAATAAGCCCTCCTTCAGTGAACAACCTTTGTGATTGCAATTATGTTAGCCTTTTCAGCCTTGGTTGTGTTCTTCCATCACCTCCATCCTTTTGGACGATCAAACGCTTCCACTTGATTGTTTACCCTATTGAAGAACAACTGCGACGAGTGGTCCTATTAGCCAACCTCTTCACAACACCATGTTTTGAGAAGTTCCAAGCTTACCCGAAATTATTTGCTACCCTAAACACCACTCGTTCCTAAAAAACGAGCCTCCTTTAAACTCTTTTCGGACTTGTTAAATAACCCTAAACCCAACCCCTCTGCAAATATCTATAAATGGATCCCTCATCTCAGAGATCTCGAGGCTGGAATTTTGTAATTTGTAAGGAAGTGCTATTGGTTTCTCTTTGAGAAGAGACATTGTATTGTTGCGTGATCTTGCTTTTCATGAGGTGAAGAGGGCTTTGATGTTGGGAGGATGATGCTAGATCAAACAGCTAGGTTTTAATCCTCTCTTCTATTTCTAATATCAATAAAGTTCTTTGAGTTTTCCTCCATATAATCGTGTATTTGTGAATCTTGTTATTTGTAGATGCAATTGTATGGTCAATGTATTTCTGATTCTGCATTATTTATGATGTCATAGATTGAGATGCTTTGATGATGTTTTGTTGCTTTTCCTCTATAGGTATACTCTAAAGTGGGACAAGTAAGAGAAGAGTGGGAAGCTCTATCAAGGGAGAGAGGAAACAAGCAAGGAGCCAAGAGGAAGATATAGGTTGGTCCTCTTTGCTTCTTTCTTATCTATCATACATAAAGGAAATCTCGAAGTGCTTTGAATTGTTTGTTTCTAAGATAGCTACCCATCTTAGTGGGACTATCAAATCTAAAAGACACTAGTTTTCTTGGAAACAAAATGGTGACTTCGCTAGGGAATGAATAGTTTGTTTGTTTATTATTATTGTTTGCTTTATAAACTACAGACAGAGCCTGAAG
Source organism: Pinus taeda (assembly GCA_000404065.3). Taxonomy (NCBI): domain Eukaryota; kingdom Viridiplantae; phylum Streptophyta; class Pinopsida; order Pinales; family Pinaceae; genus Pinus; species Pinus taeda. The sequence goes on along the minus strand of APFE030102315.1, from coordinate 224 downwards.
TTAAGCTAGCTAGCCTTCGAACTACTTTTGCTATGCAACTTCAAAGTAGATCAATGTCTCTTCAGTCAACCTCCGAGTTGGTTTATGAATTGAAAATCTCACTTGTAAACATCCTAAGTGCCCTTGTGGTAGCTCAATAACCTCACAAGATCATACCCTTGTACTTTGTTTGTACTGTCTATCATAGCTCAGCCTAAATCACTGAACTTAGCTGCAAATTTTGA
>APFE030102303.1:0-32695 GCA_000404065.3 Pinus taeda | reverse complement strand
GATGTGAACGATGGAACTCCCCTGATTCATTTGATCTTCTTTCTGATTCATGACCTCAACCTCTCACTCTAGTAGATGCATGAGACTCTATTGGTGTTCACCTCGAAGAATCATGTGGAAAATATCCATCCATGATATGGATATCTATAGATATATAGATGCATGATATTTAAAAAGTTACCTTATGCATTAACAATTCTTTTTAAAAATGTTATTTAAAAATATCAAGAACTCAAAAAAAATAAAATGATGATCAAGAATTCAAAAAAATGTTGCAACCCTTGAAGTTACCTCATGCATTTAAAAATCTTGAAATTTCTATTTAAAAAGATTAAGAATTCATAAAATTGATCATATAACCCTTGAAGTTACCTCATGCACTTAATTTATGCAACTCTTGAAATTACATCATGCATTTCAAGATTTTAAAATTGTTACTTAAAAACATTGAAATAAGCAGTCTTTCGGTAGAAATCACATAAGAGAAATTTTTGGCCAACGTCTTTGAACCAACAAGTGTGATTTCTACCAAAAGACTTTGCTTAATTCATTATGGATCACAGAAGCTTGAATAGAGAAACATTGAAATAATCAAGTTCATTAAGTTCTAAAACATGTCAATTTCATCAAGTTGTGCTTACATAGTGGGGGCACACTTGGTATAGAATTGAAAAAAACACATGGTCAATAAAAATGACACATTGATAACTAAAACACACACACACATATCACAGATATCTTACAATGTCCATCAATAAATATTGATGGATATCTTATTAACACTAATTCATCTTTCACACACAAATATTGAATTGGCATTGCCCCATACAATAGATCACTAAACATCCTATTAACATTTGCACAATGTCTTATGCTAAATGATTAAAATTGACTGATAATATTTTTTGCTTCTCCATGCAGTTGTTTTAACCTCTCTTTTTTAACTTGGTACACGCCTTTGATTGTTTTTTGTTCTTCCAGGTACATTCATTTTCCTTTGGAGGACTTTGTTTTTCACAGTGTTTCGTAGCATATAAATAATCACTACTTGCCCAAGATTGGGATAACAAGAAACTTCTATGCACAATGTCCATTTTTCAACCATGTTTAATGGGTTTTCTGATCCGTGTAAAAAACAAATTCAATAAAATAAATTTAATATATTTATACAAGTATTGTTAGGTTGTGCAAAAGATCATTGTTTAGACAAAAATATCGAAAGACTGGTAGCAAGAAAACTTGTTTTTGCTTGGTTAGATGGTCGGAGAATTGCAAGAAGAAAATAACCAGAGATCTCTAATTCAACTCAACTACAAATCTCTAATTCATTCAAATTAGCTTCAACTCAAAAGTATTTACTAATTTATTTTTATGATCTTTCCAAAGATACAAATCTTTCTAATTCAACTTAGCTTTAAAGCATCAAGTTTGAAAGTATTTCGTAATTGATTTTTATTTTCATTCTTGGAAATTTAACACTTATTCGTGCCTTGCTATAAAATTAAAATGAAAAATTATATACCAATTCTATCCTAGTTTATTCTAGAATGACGACATGTATATGTATATGGCCTAAATGGGTCTATTTGTATATGCTTCTTTGAAAATATAGTTAAGAAAGACGAAAATAAAATAAAATGAAACATAGATACCTAGTTTTATTTTAGTAAATTTAATATCTATGTTTCCTTCTTAAAATTAAAATGCTAACATTAAGATAAACCACCAGAAATAGATGACAAAGGAATGCCAACACTCTAATTAGCAATGCCAACACTCTAATTAGCTTTAATCTCATGCACCTAACAAAATAGAAATGAAAAAGTTGTATCTCAAAAAGGGACTACTACTTGAAAAGAGAAAGTACAAGAACCTTCAATTAAGTGTATTATCTCATCTAGGAAAGTATGTTACCAAGAAGCATTAAGGTTTTTATATGAGATAAACCAAGGTAGAAAAATTCAACCAAGTAACATTAAAATTAAAAAACCAAAAATAGATTAAAAAAACAATGCCAACACTCTAATTAGCTTCAAACTCATGCACAAAAAAATAGAAATGAAAAATATGTATCTCAAAAAGAAACTATACTTGAAAAGAGCAAGTACAAAAACCTTCAATTAAGTGTATTATGCTTAATATTAGGAAGCTAATAAGACCCACATTCCAAGAAATTAGAGAAGCTTGAAGTGAATTACACATAATGAAAAATGAACACATAACAACATCAAAAATATATTACAAAAAAATGCCAACACTCTAATTAGCTTCAATCTCATGCACCAAAAAAAATAGAAATGAAAAATATGTATCTCAAAAAGAAACTACTACTTGAGAAGAGAAAGTACAAGAAACTTCAATTAAGTGTATTATGCCTAATATTAGGAAGCTAATAAGGCCCATGTTCCAAGAAATTAGGGAAGCTTGAAGTGAATTACACATAATGAAAAAGGAAACATAAATGAACACATAACAACAAAAGCAAGGAAAGTATGTTACCAAGAAGCATCAAGGTTGAACTCTATGTCATAAATCAAAGTAGAACAAGTCAACCCCATAAAATTAAAATTAAAACACCAAAAATAGATGACAAAGAAATGGAAACACTCTAATTAGCAACTCAATAACATTAAAATTAAAACACAAAAAATATATGGAAAAGCAATGCCAACTCTCTAATTAGCAACCAAATAACATTAAAATTAAAACATCAAAAATAAATGGCAAAGCAATTCCAATACTCTAATTAGCAACCCAATTACATTAAAATTAAAACACGAAAAATAAATGACAACGCAATGGCAACACTAATTAGTTTCAATTTCATGCACCCAACAAAATAGAAATAAAAAATATGTATCTCAAAAATAAACTACTACTTGAAAAAAGAAAGTACAAGAACCTTCAATTAAGTCTATTCTGCCTCATTTTAGAAAAGCTAATAAGACCCATGTTCCAAGAAAATAGGGAAGCTTGAAGTCCATTACAAATAATGAAAAAGGAAACATAAATGAACATATAACAACAAAAGCAAGGAAGGTATGTTACCAACAACCATCAAGGTTGTTCTATGAGATAGATAGCTACTTCACCGGGTTGGGCTTCAGGACGAGTGAAGCGGATGCGAACCTGTACCACATAGTGGTGGAAGATAAGTTTTTGATCATTGTACTTTATATTGATGATCTCATACTAACATGTGATGATCAACTGATCAAATCTTGTAAGGAGAATCTTGCAAGAGAGTTTGAGATGAAGGACATGGGGCTCATGCATTACTTTATTGGAATGGAAATATGGCAGGGAGATGGGGAGTTTTTTGTGTCTCAAGGAAAGTATGCCAATGAGATATGCAAGAGATTTCACATGGAGAGTAGCAAACCCATGGAGATTGCTCTAGCAGGTAACTGGAGGAAGGAAGATGCTACATCAAGGGAAGTAGTGGGAGCTATTATTTACAGGAATCTTGTGGGTTCATTAATGTACTTGGTGAACACACGACCGGATATATTGGAAGGCGTCCAAGCATGTGTTGAGATACCTTAGGGGCACTTCTCAATATAGATTATCGTACAAATAGATAGAGGGAGTGAAGCTTCAAGGCTTCATCGATGCAGATTAGGCAGGGAGTCCATCTGACAGGAAGAGCACATCAGGAGGGCTCCTCAGTATTGGGTCAACGAAAGTTTCTTGGTACAACAATAAACAACGATCGGTTGCACTCAGTTCAGTAGAGGTAGAGTACATGGTTGCGAGTGAGGCAACATGTGAGGCCATGTGGATGAGGAAGATCCCAGTTGGTTTGTTTGGTCAGCAAATGGATCCAACTGTGATTTACTGCGATAATGAGAGTTGTATCAAACTCTTTGAAAATCTAGTTTTTCATGATCAGTCCAAGCATATTGATATCCAATATCATCATTTCAGAGATATGTATTGAGGCGGATTATGTTGTTAGAGTACATTCCCACAAAGGAGAAAGATGTTGACATTTTGACAAATGCATTATCAAGATGTAAATTCGAGTTTCAGAGAGAGAGAGGATCGGGGTAGCGGATAATCCCTTTCTTGTTGAGAGGGAGTGTTGAGAAATGGAAACAAGAAATTCCAATTTAATTTGTCATTGAATTAAAATAAGAATTAAAATCGAATTATATTCTCATAGCAACTTGTAAATAGTTAATTAAGTTTAATTAACTTAATTAGCTTAGGAATGTCGAATTGGAAGTCTTTCTATAGTATATGTTCTCCCTACGTGTTAGGGGTCTAGTATGAGTTTAAATTAAGTTGGAAATTAGATCACTCAGTTTACTGAGTCAAGTTCAACTAAATTAATTCCAAACTGTTTGAGGAACTAATAGAGGACTAGCAGTCAGTTAGTTCATTAATCCATCCACTAGTGGTACTCCAGTTAACTGAAGATTCCCTCATGAAAAACTCATGCTTGTCAGTTCAGAAAAAGACCTAGTTGAGACTAGAGTGCAGAGACAGTGTACTATCAGTGGCATTATTCACTAGAGTATAAATATCATGCATGCATCAGAGATTGATCCTATGCTTGGATTGCGCAGTTTTGGAAGCATGAATTCCCTTTAGATACGGGTTATTCATCCTAGGAATTACACAAGAGATTAGGGGCTTGGAGAGGTGTCGAATTGGCTAAGTGTTGGCGAAGAGTTAACTTGTGAGCTGAGAGAGTTGAGCATACTTGTGCAGAATAGTTCTAGTGAGAACAAGCTTTGTATCTTCACTTATATTTTTTATATATGTAATAGAGATATCGGGGTTTTGAACAATGAATTTTCCAAGATACATCTTGTGGTATGTGGCATTGATTTTTCTTCTTGTTGTTCATATTGTTTTCATCGATCTATTGGCTTCCACTGGTTGAAAGTAGAAGTAGATTCTTGTCCCGTGCTTCAGTACATTGCATGAGTTTGTGAATCTACAAGCTTTTCTACATCGATTATGTCTTCGGAGTTTCTTTTGAATCTATTAGCTAAGTCACCATCTTCATCAAGCCATAATGAGCCAAGGTTAGAGTCATAGTTAATATAATAGCTTGGTTAGTAGAAGTTATGGCATTGAAGTCCCTAAGAAAAAGGATATTACCTTCATTCCTTAGGTTGTGGATTTCTTGTACTAAGGTATTGAAAGGATAGTTCTTATCCAAGTTATTTTTCTGATAGGAGGTAGAGTTGATAGGAGTGAAAGAAGATATTGCAAGAAAAAACTTATTGGTGGTAGAATCAAAGATCTTGATCCAAATGTACTCATTGAAGGGGTTGATTTTATGAAGTCAAATGTGAGAAGAAACAATTTTCTTTATATAAGTAGCTATACCCCCAAAACCTCTATGAGAGGATTTCCTATTCCACGCTGACCAGACAATGAATCTGTGAAGGTGAGGGACCATAGATCCATCATGCTCCCAAGTCTTAACTAAGGAAATAAGATCAATATCACTCGGGATCAAACATAACATAGGACCTTTACACCATGGAAGACCATGATAGTTCCACAAGAGGATCCAAAGTGATCCTAATCCGTATTTATCACTCTTATTTTGGACCCTATCTCTGATAATAACTTTCCTATTCCTAACGATTTCCCATTTCCCTTCTTTTCTTGCCTCCTTGACCTTTTGGACCTCTTTTTTAAGTTCGGCTTGGTATTATAGAATAAGATCTTCATTTATAACTTAGATCTTGTTCGGTTTAGTGTTCGGAATTTCCTAAGGATACCTAATTTATGGCCATTTTAACTTACCTTAAAAAATATTACTCATTTTTTATGCTCAAGTATCTTTCCCACCCTTGTTGCTTTTGTGAGATAAGTTGTCTGAAATTGAGAATTTCTATTCAATTGTTCTTTTACTATTTCTAATGTGTTCTCATTGTTTTTCTCTTTATACCAGCAATTATAGGGTTCAAGGCTCCTTTATGATGCTCATGGTCGAATTTAATTAGTTTGTTAATTTCCTTTTTGATGGGTTTGATATCTAATTTATTCTCTCTGCTAATTAGGGTTGCGATACTATTTTGTTGTTTTTTTAGATCTTTAATCACATCTCTGAAGGTGTCATTTTTTTCAACCATTGATTGTTTCTTGTGTTCTATTTCTTCTATCCTATCTTTCATCCCTTGGAGTTTAGCTTCCAGCGTTATTATTTTATTTTTTAACAGTGTGTGGTTGTTGTCAAGCATTACAGATAATTCTAGTTTCTTCTTGTCGTTTTTCTAAAATTTCAATGTGCTAGTAAAGCCTATTTTCTTCGTTTTTCTAAAAATTTAATGTACTCATAAAGGCTCTATAGGGCAATTTTGTTTGGCCTCCCTTTTCTAGAAGAGGGCTTAGAAATATGAAGAGAAATACTCACAATTTTAATAAACAAAACTTAACCGGAAGAAGATGAGAGGGAACCTATGCACTTGACAAAGTTACTTAGTAAAGACTACATAAAAGATATCACAGAGTGGAGAGAAACGAGTGGAGAGAGACCAACTCAAGTCCCAAAAGGTAAATCCTTGGTAAATATTTACATCATTTTCCTATGATAATTTAAATTTTGCATTATTGTTTAATAGAAACTACACGAGTTACAACTATTTGATAAATGTCACAAATGCACAAGTCTTTAAAAATTTGAAACTAGGAAAGCAATTGTTCACGGAATCACTTAACTAAAATCTGTTTACGTTAAAAAAACAAAAAAAGTTTTGATTCACTTATTTATGTATTATCCACTAACATGAGCTATCTAATGAAAATAAGCTTTTTCATTTTATAATAATTTTTTTATTAATCTTTATTATACTTAAAAACTTTTTTTAAATAAAAATTTAAACAAATTGTTTTCATTTTTATAATAATGTTTTTTATTAAACTTCATTATATATAACTCTTTTTTAAATAAATTAAACAAATTAATTATTAAATAGAGCAGCATCCATCCTTAAAATCCTATAAGATAATTCACTAGCTAAAACAATTGACACGGTAAATATTCCCTCAAAAAAATGCAGAACTCATCAATTATATCCGGGAAAGTGAGCTCGTAAAATCTCAACTGTAAGTTAGAATTTTAAGTTTTAATTTTTAACAACTCTTTTTCCACATTTAACCTCTCCGCTACCAATGATATTTTATTTTACAAGTATTATAGATTTCTGTCCTATATTTTGGGAGTTTCATGGGTTTGATATGAAGTATGGTAATACTCCCATGGGTTTGATATGAAGTATGGTAATAAGTTCGTTGGCATTGGAACAAAATTTTCAAATTTTAGATTTAATTATCCATAACCAGTAGATAGATAGACCAGAATTAAGTTTTATGTAATACTTTGGAGTATTTGTAGTAATATTTATAAAATCAAAGATTTTTAAGGATTTTTTTTTTATTTTTTATTTTTTTTATACATAGAGTGAAATTGAATTTTTTTTTTTTTTTTTATTAATAATAAAATAATAATAAGATTTTAGATAAAATTATAATTTAATTAAATTTATGATTTTTTAAGAAAAAAACTATTTTAATATAGGAGATTTGCTATTCTTTTTTAATGAAACTGATTTTTAAAATAAAAATATCTTATCAATATAAATCATTAATTTTTTAAAATATATATATAGTTAGTTTTAATTAAAAGTGTTATAAAACATCAATGTTTACTCAGATATTACAATTTAGATTGGAGGAGATGTGGTAAAAATATTTTACATTTCAAAGTCACAATATCTTACATTTTTACTATTTTTTTTGGTCAAGTCAGTTTTGTCCAAAACCAAACCAAAATTTATTAAAATTACGAGTTTAAGTTGTGTAATCTACACAATCCAAGTGAGAAATGAAATTTTCAAAACATTAAATCAATTTATACACACAAACATAACTAAAAAAGATCAAATGTTTCTACATACAACTTTTTTTCAAGTTTACAATCTAAAAAAATTTAGACTCCAACAAATTTAAATGTTTCAACGCTCGCTAAATCTATAGTGAAAATAAATCAATACTAATTTTAATTTTAACAACAAAATATGAAATATTTAATTCGTACGTATTAGTCTTTATGATAAAACTATACTAATATTTTAACAAAATTTCACGATTGATCCCAATATAGGTATATCGAAATTACAATTATTCATTTTATTCATATAAAGGGTGAAATCATCAAATGCAATAAACAAGTCATATGCAGCGGCAAAGTTCAAAACTGAATTATATACCATTTTTTTTAAACGGTTAACTCTAATATATATAAATATTTCTTCACATTATTATTTACGTTATTAAAAGATGAGAATTTAGTCTAAAATTAATAAGTAAATACTAAAATCTGAAAAAATAGGAAAGAATCAATAATATGTATTTTTTTACTCTTAAATATAATTCAATAACTTCCTTTTTGAAGCCATATAAATATAAATATCTTTCCTATGGCTTCTTAGTTACATTAATTAGAAATGAGAATGTAATTTAGCATCACGGAGTAAAATAATGAATTTGCGAAAAAGGAAATAAACTGACAAGTGATATTTATAGCTAGACAATAACAATTTATTTATAACTATAACAATTTATTTATAACTATAAAGTAACAATATATTTTGCAAAAAAGACCAAGGAATATGAAGTGATGTAAGATTGTTTATCAACACTGACATATAGAAAGTCTAGATTGCTTATTTTCCTGAATATAGATTATGTCTTTCCACAATGGTGTCTGTTAATGCTATTCTCTTTCTGGTACAGGTGGTGTTTTTCAAAAGCAAATCCCATTTTGGCCAGGTGAAATACCTTCAAGGCATTGGAGCTACAGTATGTAGGATTTTTGGGTTTTTAGTCATTACTGGAGGTAGTGAAGAAGAAGAAAACAATGGGAAGTCCAGATTTTCCGTGACTCTCAAGTGGTAATCAAATGGGCCTCTTCTGCAAATCATACAGGAATATATGGCTCAATAACGAAAGGTTTTGCTATCAGGATGTAGATTTTGGTTTTATCTGTGCTGTTTATATAGGAGGATATGTCTATTTTAGTTTTCTGATAATGGTGTAATTTTTCAGAGGGCTTTAAAGAAGCAGAGTCTTACTATTTTTTCTATTTTTTTATACGATTAGATAATATCTGGATTTTTTTAATCAAATAATCCAGATCTATTTTAGTTTTCCGATACTGGTGCAATGTCTCAGAGTAGTTTTTTTAAATAGAGTCACAGTCGTATCTAGATTTTTCTGTTATGTTTTTACGATCAGATAATATCTGGATATTTTTATCAGAAAAATCCAGATACACGGCTTTTGTTCAACCTACAAAACCCTTGAAAATAAAACCCTTTTGTGGTTGAAGGAAAAACCATACCATAACAATACAAATTAAAACTCAATTTAAAAATTACCCATAAAACCCTGCTTCAATCCCAAACAATTTCCATATCAAATCAGGCATCGATGGCTCAAACAATGAATAGAACACGTCAAAACCATTTTAGTTGCATTCAAACTTATTTCTGCTGCTTCAATCACAAACAATTTCATATCAAATCAAGCATCAATGTCTGAAACAATGAATAGAACACATGCCAGCGAGCTTTCGTATTCACGCCAATGAAACGATGAATAGAACCCACTTTTTTTCATGCCAGGGAGCTTTCGTATTCACGCCAACAAAAGCACTCTGTTCTCCTTTGTCAAATAGTAACTACATAGTTTAACTAGAAGTAATTCGAATACCAAAAAAACAAATCCGCCTCTAATGTACGTCTTGATATGGAAAATGATATCGCAGTGGCAAGGCAATGGCTCGTATACTAAAACATAAAACATGAGTCACCTTGAAAAAATGAGGATGAGTTCATTGAGAACATCTTCAGTCTGTTTGCCAAACACACTGATGCATGCCTCCCTTGCCTGGTCTGATGCACGTCGTGCATTAATTGCCTCATTTTCGGCACTGTATATTGCTGAACAATCCCATGAGTTTTGCAGTATTTCATGAATTCCTTTAATTTGTATTCTCCTCCTTGATCAGATCGGAAAATTTTAATACTTTTTCCAAACTGTTTTTCTACCAAGGTTTTGAACTCTATAAAACATTGGAAAGTCTGACTTTTCTTGTTTAAAAAATAAACCCAAGAATACCTAGTGCAATCATCAATAAATAACAAAAAATAGTATGCTCCTCCTAGCGACCTTGTCTGCATGGGACCACATACATCAGTGTGCACTAGCTCTAAGATTTCTGTTTGCCTCCTCCTATCATGCACAAGAAACTGTTCTCTGTGTATCTTTCCTAGGGCACAACCATCACAATTCAACTGAATGTTACGAAAGATGGGGAGACCTTCAACCATACCTTTCTTTTGTAACAGCATAAGATCCTGCAGATTCAGATGACCAAACCTCTGATGCCAGAGTTGCTCAGCTGTCGACTCTCCTGCAACCATGGCTTGCTTGGGTATACTTTTTGCATCCAACCTGTACAGGCTTCCAACTTGCATGCCTGATGCAACAGTTTCATCCCTGCAATCCTTTATCACACAGTGAGTCTTGAAGAATTCAACATGCATATCCTGGTCAGCGATCATGGATACAGATATCAGGTTTTTCTTTATTCCAGGTACATATAACACATTTGAAAGGTGACTAATTTTTCCATTAGGCAACTTAACTGAAATCACCCCATGACCTTTAATCTGATATCCATTATCATCCCCTAGATATATTTTTGATCCATTTATAACTTCTTCAAGACTGTCAAAAAATTCTTTATTACCTGTCATGTGTGATGATGCTCCGGAATCGACATACCAGATGTCATCTTCGTTTGATGCTGTTAAGGCACAGTCGACTGTGAACAGTCGAAATTCATGACTGAAGTCTTCTTCTTCTTCTACAAAATATCCTCTGTGTTTTGGATTTACCTGTCTCCTCCTTGCCTCATCAACCTGCTTCTTATGATAACAATCTCTCTGTATATGACCCATTTTCCCACAATGAAAACATTTCTTTTCATAATGATTTGCAAGCACACCTTTCTGAGAGTGCGGATTCTTCTGTGATGTTCCTCCTCTTTGCTTTGATTGCTGCTGTCACTGCCTTCCTTTGGATAGTCTTCGTTTTGCCACCAGCGCGAGATCGTCACTTTGGGGGTTCAGATTCAGGTTCTGCCTTCGATCTTCCTCTTGCTGCAAGATCGCAGTGAGATCATCGAACGAGGGTGCATTCTCCCTTACCGAGACTCCAGTGATGAAGGTTTGAAAATCATCACGCATCCCATTCATTGTAATTGCAACAAGATCTTCATCAGCCACCGCCACTCCAATGGCCCCCATCCGTCTTAAACAAAATCTTAAGTTCGCCAGCGCTACAAATTCAGTAGCAGACTCCCTTTCGTCCATCCTCATCGAGAATAGCTTGCTTTTCAGAGCCAAAACTCTAGTTGTATTCTGGGTCTCATAGAGATTTTTGATCTTCGTCCAGATCTCGGCGGACGATTTACAATCTTTGATGTGTGCAATGACATTGTCTTTTACAGACATCTTCAGCAGGACTTTGGCTTTGTTTTTTCGTTTTTCCCAGTCTTCCCTCTCGTTTTTCTGTGTGGTTGTTGTCGGCTTCTGCTCGTCGCCTGTCACTATAGCCCATGCATTCGCACCTTCGAGCAGAGTCTGGATCTTAAACTTCCAGTTTGTGAAGTTAGATCCGTTGAGTTTACCAGACTCGTTAAGGTAAGATTTCATCGTGTTACTCATTGTGAATCTATTTAACAACAACAAAAAACAATACCTGTCAGATCGATCTGTCACCTCTGCTACCGATCTGCAGTGTCTGGCACTCGCGCTCCAATGAGCAACTTCGGCGTTTCCAACACAGCCGAAACAACGATCTGATCACAATTGATCCGATCCACCTCTCCCGGATTAATCTGCCACTTCGCCGATCCTGCTTTCCTTGCATATCGCCAACACGAAGTCGAGGTTTCCCGCAGATCTCCTCTGGCGCTTTCCCGATCTGTCTGTCTCGGACTGATCTGTACCTCCGCCGATCTGCTCCGTTTGCAAACCGCCAAACGAAGTTCACGCTGTTCAGGAATCTCCGTGGCGCTACCCCGAGCGAAAAATCCACGCTAATTAAAAATTGCTTAGAGTAGAAAAATTGGCGCGTTTTTCCCGGCAAAATCCGCGCTAATCGAGCTTTCTGGCACAATAGCGCGATTTCTCCCTCAAAATCCGCGCTCTGGCGTGATTTCTCCCTGAATTTCCGCGTTCTAGCGCGATTTCTCCCTGAAATCCCGCGCTAATCGGTCTTCTGGTGCGACTGTCAGCGCAAAAATCGCGCCAATTGGCCTTTCTGCTCAAAAAAAAAAAATAATAAAAAATAAAAAAATAAAAAATTTCCGAGTCCGAGCCAGGTGTTCTGCAGTCCACCTGCTCAATCGAGCACAGAGCTCTCGTGTACACACTCCGCCACACAGGCACTTCAAGCCTCACAGGAATTCCGCCACACAGGCAAGCTAGCTTCTACAGGCACTTCAGCCTCACAGGTGACAAAGATCAGGCTCACTCAATCTGAGCTCTGATACCAAGATAAAAGATGCACTGAATTGAAAAGAAAGAGATGTAGCTCTCAGGTGTGGTCTGCACCTGGAGACTACACTCACAAAACTTGAGAGATGTCTCTTGTTCACTCTATTACCCTTCAATCAAAAGATTACATCATTAAATACAATACTAGGGAATAGGAAGTTGTACCCAAACCCGATAACTATAGGAACTAATCCTAAACTAGGGAGAAAGTTACAACAATGTAACCATTTTCTCCATTAATAATAAAATAATATTAATTATTCTCAACTATTCTCGGTTGCTGCGTCCCAGTTTTGTTCTCTGAAGCATCTGTTGCCCTTTTTTTCTTAGTTCCTCCACTTCCATATGAAGCTCCGTCTGCTTCCCCTTCTCAATCGCAAACTTGAAAACGTTTGCGGGGTTGTCGACGCGGATAAGAAGGCCACCGTCACTGGCGATCTTGAAATAGGGCTCCTTGACGGCCACCTTGGCACCTCTGGGGTAAAGCCTCATGGTGTCCTCATGAGAGGTAGCAGCGTTGTATATTGCCAACCTGACAGCGAGGCCATTATCATCCTCAAGCAAAGTCATGATACAGCATATACTGTTGGCATCCACGCATAGCGTCCCATAAACCACCCGGCCGAGGTGGACTTCCCCGACCTTCAACTCTTTGAAGGAAATTGGGTTCCGCTTTTCCAGCGGAACCGAGCAAACCGCGCCACCACTGCCACTAGGGTCCGAGAAAGACGATCGTATAGCGGAACCGAGCAAACCGCGCCACCACTGCCACTAGGGTCCGAGAAAGACGATCGTATATCAAAATTGCATTCTGCTGCGGTCTCCCTTGGCTGACGGGCGAAGTCATCGTGGATTTGGAGAAGGGCTCTCTTATCGTATCTCTGGGACGCGTCATGGACGAAGAGGGCTTGCCTCTTGAATATCTGTAAGTTTTCCATTAACCAATGCATGTCGTCCATTCCTCTAATTTCTTACTCCAGTTCTCCTTGCAAAATTCTCCTGCTTTTAACTACGACCTCAACACGTTCTCTTGTTATATTTTCTTGCGCTGCATATTTCTTATGTGCTCCCCAAATTTATATTGAAATACGGGACGCCTGTTATCACGTTTAGGTAAAGCCAAACCCTTCACACGAGTGATGATACCTTGCTTTTCGCTGAAGAAACCTAGTTCCCTTCCATCCTACTTTGAAACATGAGATGCTTCCCGTTTTATGTTCTAGAGCGGTTCTTCACATCCATCGTTAAGCTCTTTGGAAACGAAAGAGATGGTTGTGACGTAACGTTATTATTGTCCCTAAGGCAGCAGGGTATAACGTATTGGATATGGTTGAAATTCAATTACTTTCAAGGTGGACAAAAAAGTTAAACCAAAACCAATTTGTAAGGTTAACTTTATAAAAAAAATAGCAATCTATTTTTTTAATTTTATATTTTTTTTATTTCATTAAATTTATATTTTTTTAATTCTCATTAGTTAAAGAAATTTGGCCCGCCGCAGCCACCTAATCGTGTGCTATCTATTTGCAGAGCAGGCATACTATAGTGCATTAAATGCCCTGCTACATACACCCTTTTAACTCTTTAACACGCACGAGTATTCACCCCTACGCACTTATTAAAAAACTAACGAAAATACATATAGCCGAACATTTAATGCCCTATAATATGCCCCTTAGCTCTTGCCTATTTGAAAAGAATACTCTATACTTTTCGGAAATTATATGACATCGGTATGTATGGCATACATGACATTGTCTCTTCTTGCGCACCTTCACAATACATAAACGTGTATGAGTTTAAGAAAACTAAACATGCAACACATATTGGAATCACAGCTCATCGGTCCGTACGAATGATATACTCCCAACGCCTCAATCTCACAACCAATCCAGAAAATCTTCAACTCTTTTACTATTTAAGTGCTACCGCTTAAATCGTTGCGCCTCGCAAGAAACAAATAGAGAGAATCAATGAAGTATGCATCTTTTAGGAGTTGTTTATAATGTGATTTTTTGGAAATTTTGGTGATGGAATCCGGTCGAAGAAATTGAGGTTAAATCTTGATTTGTTGCAATTAAAATGGTTTTTTAATTGCATATTTGGATTCAGCACCATGAAAAACTCTTGGGACACTTTAATTGTGTAGAAACTAGCTATCAAATTTGTGATTCCAATAAATTGCTGCGATTTTGATCAGAAAAACCAACAAAAAAAACGTATAAATTACTGCGATTTTGATCAGAAAAACCAACAAAAAAAACGTTCAAAAAATCGCATTATAGACAACTGATGCATTCTTATGCCATCATCACGAAAAAAGAATTTGAAATCTAATAATGCAATATTGATAAGAAAATTTTCTTCTTTAATGAAACGACTCTCCCAACAAATTTTGTTTTACGAATTTCATCCTTCCACGGAAGAGGAAGCAAACCATGACGCAGTTATTCGTTTTGAGCCTGAAATATCCAATATGAAATACCATACTCCCTGTGGGATAAATCTCTTGATTCAGATATTTAGTTGCATATTCATAAAGAGCCTACGTGGGGCGTTAATAACATCCAGAGCGAATTACTAGCACCACCGTTTTATGAAAATATGGAGGAATAGCATCAGTGAAAAGTTTTCATACCTGTTGAATAGAAAGACCATCTCCATCTCGTGAGATCTCCCTTCTAGCCACTGAGATAACTATGCTAACCGGGTGCCAAAGAATTCACAAATTTTAAAAAATTCAAAAGTTAGACGAAAGAGCTTAGAGCAATTTTATGAAATTTTAAAAAACTCAAAAAATTACAGGCGGGAGCAGGAATGCCGTAGAGCAAGTTTATGAAATTTTAAAATTACACGCGGGGGGAATGTGGTAGTTGTATCATTGAAGTGTGGATGTACCATTTTTCCCAGGGTCAGTGTCGGCTTATTATGAGGCACGAAGTGCAGCTGGACGGACGGGAAGGGTAAGTCGGAGTGCTACGCAGGAAACGGAGACAGTACAATCGTTGAAGAATATTACGTTAACGGAAATTAGAAAAATCCGATTGCATCCGGATGTCTATGGGCATGTATGACATACATACCGATGTCACATCATCCATACATACCGATGTCACATCATCTCCGAAAGGTCGCAATATAGACTACTCCAATTGAAAATTAGTCGCACCGAATTATGCATCCTCAAATGCCATATTAGCGCATGACTTTGTAAACTTTTCCCTATGTCCAACTCAAACCTCTGATCAGGTCTTAAATTCATTTTTTTAATTCGCCTGACATAAAAACACTCATTCTTTACGATAATATAACTCTATAAAATAATTTTAATCGAAAAAACTACTCGATCATCTTTATATTTTGGGATAATAAAATCACCAAAAGATTACGTTGAGGAAGAGATAAAGACGAATTAAATGAAATTTGCAATCAATATAAATGAAAGCTTGATTGTCAAAATAGAATGGCGGTTCAAAATTAAAACTTCAATCATTGCGAATCTCTCGCATCCTTGAATGTGCCGCAGGGGTATAAAGTATTGGATAATTGGTTGAAATTCAATTAGTTTTAGGGTTGATCAAAAATTAAACCAAAGTTTGTAACGTTAACTTTATAAAGAAATAGCAATCTACTTTTTTAATTATTTAAATTCTATTTTTTTTAAATTCTCATTGGTTAAAGAAATTTGGCTCTTATTCAGTAATGATGTTGCCGCCGCCACCTAATCGTTTGCAATCAGATTCCATCTTATACACAGATTTGGCAACCGTATTTGTTGTTTTTCTTGATCAGATATCTCTGTCAGCATAATCAAATTAATGGGTGAAACAGATTTGACCTATTATCAGCCCCACTCGCAGAAAATTTACTGCGCTTTCTCTGGTAATTTGGTTTCATTTCAGCCAAGGCTGTAAATCTCTTTCCACCTGCCACACTTCTACTCCGTGTACAAAAAGACACCGTGACTTGACGCACAAGAGACAGCGTCATCTAACGTTAATAGCACTCCTCACGGCAACTGCGGTTACCCTTCATCGAATCCATTTATCAGTATATGCACAAAATCTATTTTCTGATCCAAACTCATTTTCCGTTTTTTGTAATAATAAATCTAAAATATTTTCAAAACTTCGGCTTTATTGTGAATGTTTTCCAATTCCACAACCTGGTAGCAAAGAGGACGCAGAAGATTCCTCACGCTGTAAAATATACCAATGGTTTAGCTTCCTTCCGACTTCAGATGTCTGCAAAATAAAAAATTTCACATTCTCAAATATTTAAAAAATATTATGAAATATAAATTTTCCTTCTTTCAAATATTTATAATTTTTTATAAAATACAAAATCTAAATAAAATAAAACGTAAATATGGAAAAATTTTAGATAAAAATCCCATGAGAATTTATCAAGCATTTCGAATTTCTTACAAAATAAATGATTTTAATTTCTTTATAAAAATAAAAGGTATGATATGAAAAAAATAATAAACATTTAAATTTTTTATCATAATACTCTTTTCAAAAGAAAAATTGCTAAAAATAAAGCTATATTACAAAAGAAAATTGCTAAAAATAAAGCTATATTCAAATAAAATTTATTAATAATAAAATTATAAATAAATAAATAATAATTTCTTTATATTATTAAAACCCAACTATCTAATGTTTTGTGAAAGTAACTACCATAAATTAAACAAAGCTTTAGTAAAATAATTTCAACGAAAACAACCATGTTTAAAAAGAATCATGTTTGGAAACAATTATTTAGATATTATAAAAATGATTAAAAATAAATAATATATTGTAAAAATTATTATTATAGAAATTATAACACATGAAGAACAAGTGTACATAGTAGCTAGTGCACCTAGTTTTGCCTTTTAGTTTAAATATAGTTAAATTGAACTAAAAAACAATAAAGACATAAATATTTCATAAGTGTATTAGTTTCTATTGTATTTTCTTTTTCTTTCATAAGTGATGATAACACTTAACTCATGCATATGGAAAAACTTTTAATGCTAATGGAAATACACATCCCATCATCAATCAATCTCGAAATGAATGTAAAATTGACTCATGCATATGGAAAAATACTTGTAATGCCAATGGAAATACACATCCCATCATCAATATAGAAATGAATGTAAAATTGACTCATGCATATGGAAAATACTTGTAATGCCAGTGGAAATACACATCCCATCATCAATCTAGAAATGAATCTAAAATTGAGATATAACAGGAGCTTCAAAATAATGAATACTCTATGCAATTGCTATATATATATTATATATATATATATATATAATATATATATGTAAAGCCATCTACCAAGGCTTGGATTGATATAATACTCTGAAAGTATATTTCATATTCTCATTATTGTATCAATTAGTTAATCGATTTTCGATACCATTATCTTTTATAGAAGTGATTATAGTTAAGTATCCTCCATTTATCATAAGGAACTTACTGGCTTTTAAAGCATACTATTATAAAATCTGGTTATCTAGAACTTCTCATTTCACAAAACTTTTTTTTTTTTTTTTTTATAGGACGAAAAAGCACTATGTATTTATATAAGATATATAAAAAGCCCCATATACATGATGAAGAACAAAGCATATGACCCAGTAAAGAGTTCTGGATCAACAAAATGAAACCATAAACATAATACTGGGGAGACAGGGCTAAAAAACCGGGACTCCCACCAACTGAAAGAGACTGAAAAAAAAACTGTTGACAGGAAAATAGAAAAGGATCCGCATAAGAAGATCGGCCACATCTGGAAATATACCGCTTCAAAAAAGACAATGCGTACAACCAATGAATATCGGTCACAAAAAAAATATGAAACTATAAGGTGTGATTCCAGAGGAAAACCGCATCATAAGATTAACAGGCCTGTGGATGTATAAGGCTGGAGCATCAAAACACTAAAAAGATTTGAAGACCTGCAAGTAAGAAATTAAAATTCAGTGGGATAAAAATCCTGAATGAAGTAGATATCGCTTTTCACGGAGACCTGAAGGTGCCAATGACCAAGAGCCACAAGAAGACCCTTCTTCGATAGAGCATCAGCCTGCGCATTTTTATCCCTGTAGATGTGTTGGATTGAGCCCTCCTTCAGAAGATTCCAGTAGAACTTTATCCTGTTTAGCCAACCAAAAAGATGAGGACTAGAGATGGAATTATTTCCCTTCACATATTCCACCATGATCTTTGAATCACCGTAGATAGAAACACACTGAAGATTGAGAAAGAGACAGAAGTATAAAAGGCCAGCGAGGGCCATTGCCTCAACCGAATTGTTGGTGCCTCTTCCCCCGTTCCAAAAGATTAAAAACTGTGTGTCTTTATCTACTATAATAAAAAAACCACAGCCACATGATCTGTTTTGGTCAGCGCCATCAAAAAATGCCCTCGGCATAGATGAGATATCCAGATGAGGATTGATGACAACCTAATTCTTCTGCTTCAGGGGAGGGATAGGGATAGCTTCATAAATAGAAGAAATATGAAGGAGAATTTCCTGGAGGGAAGGGCTTTTACCTTTGAATATGAGATTATTGCGCCATTTCCAAATGCAGCATACAGAGATGATGAATATTGACCTGCATGACTCTGATTGCTCGTCGTACCACAAAAAAGCTTCTTTTATAGTAGTATGTAATAGGAACTGAATGCCGAAGAAGATCTCCAGAGATGACCATAGCTTCTGAGTGCCCAAACAACTTATGAATAAATGATGATTATCTTCTGCTGCGAACCTGCAGATGGGACAGTAGCTCGGCCCCTGCCACTCTTTCTTTCTTAAATTCTCCCACGACAGGGTTTTATTGTGAAATAACAACCACGAGAAAAAAACCATTTTGGACGGGCATCTCACTTTCCAGAAAGAAGTAGGGAAAATAAAAGAGTGGGAACATTGTTTCTGCTTGATCAGGCACTAATACACATCCTTTACCCTAATTGAATGAGTCCCTTTTGCATTTTTCCAAATTAATGCATCATGCTCCGATGACAGAAAAATGCCACTGTTCCTGAGATGGTCCCATTGAGCAGCCATGGCATCCGGCATTTGCAAACTATCCGCCTCACGCCACATAGGAATTGGACCGAGCCACCCAAAAATTAAACCATCCCAAAAAAAAAAAAAAAAAAAAAAAAAAAATACCTTTTCTATGAAGGAAAGCGAGGAAGGATTATGGGACAATGATCTCCTCCGTGCCACTAAGGAATGCATCTTTTCCAATAAGGATCTTTTTCCCGGATTGAAAATGCCAAATCAAATTCTTCAGAAAAAAGTTTTCCATTTTACGGAGACTTAACCAGATTGACGATCCATAAGATGGGCCAATCCTTTCTTTCCTGTACCAGAAGGAAATATCCTTTCTGCCTAGATACTTCGATTGGATAGCTCAGCTCCAGGGCCCGACTTCGAAAACACCCCTCCATAATGATTTACATAAGAGAGCCATACCAAAGGAACGTAAATCCAGAAGACCCCATCCTCCTATCTCCTTCGGTAGAGAAATATGGGATAATTTCGTGAGATGATATTTACTCTTTCCTGCCTGACCCCCCAGATGAAATTAGCAGTGAGATTATTCATTGTTTTGATTATGCTTGAGGGGAGGAAGAACAAATGAGCCCAGTAGACAGCCAATTGATTTAATACAGACTGTGCCAAAATAACTCTACCTGCTAAAGAGAGACATCTGTACTCCCATACAGATATTTTCTTGTAATATCGCTCTGGGATCCATTGCCAATCCGCCGATGAGTAAGCATTTGCTTTCAATATAAACCCCAGATATTTGATTCCGCCACTGATGGATCGAGCCTCAATACCAAAAAGTGTACATAACCAGACTATATCTTCTTGTTGGATGTCATTATGATAGATAATAGATTTCAAGAGATTTATCAGCATCCTCGTTGCCCTCTGGAAATTGTTGAGAATTTCATAGTATGAAAGCCATGTAATTCTGCAAAAAATCCCAAACAATATGATGTCATCCACGAACAGATTATGAGAGATCGCAACATTTCTGCATATGTGCAATGGCCGACATCTGTTTTCCTGTACAACCTTGTTATATGTAAACTGAGGGAGTTCATAGCTAATATGAAAAGCAGCGGGGATAAAGGACATCCCTGGCGAAGGCCTTTGGATGCAGGGAAGAAAGACGATGGAAGCCCATTTATGATAACCGCATAATTCACCTTATCCACGCATGCCATGATCCAGTTTATCATGCCGATCCTCAAAACGATCTTCGTAAGCAAACATCTAATGAAGCCCCAATCCAAACAATCATATGCTTTACGAAGATTGATCTTGACAATGACTGCATCCTTCTTTTTTGAATGAATAGCAAAAAGGCCTTCTTGAGTTGATGACACCACGTCTAAGATGTTCCTCCCTTGAAGGAATGCATGCTGGTCTGATGATAAAGATGACGATAGGACTCCTTTGATTCTTTCAGAAATTATTTTTGATATGATTTTATAGGAGATATTACATAATGAAATCGGACGGAACTCCATAAACGATTCTGCATTCCCTTTTTTGGTATGAGAGCAATATTTGTGGAGGATATTTTTTTGTTGATGCAGCCCGACATCCTCGTTGCTTCTACCATCTTTAACAGGTCTATTTTGATAAGATCAAAAAAATGGATGTAAAACTCTATTGACCAGCCATCCGGGCCAGGGCATTTGTCCCTTTTAAAAAGTTTCATTGTTCTCAGCAACTCCTCCTCGAAAACTGGGTGAAAAACCTTATCATTTAAGGCCTCATCAAACATCTGAGGGAACACTTCAATGCCCCATAAAATATCCTAGAAACTGCTGTTTTCTGATCTCTTATACTGCTTCTCAAAAAAACTTACTGCCTCCTTTGAAATTTCCTGTTGGGAATATATAAAACCACCTTTTCCATCACTTATTTTCCAAATGGAATTTTTCTCCCTTCTAGCGTTTGCAAAGTTATGAAAAAATTTTGTATTCCTGTCACCTTCTCTAAGCCACAGCGCCTTGCTCTTCAACCTCCAGAACATTTTCTCCTATTTCAGCAACTTTTTTTTCCTCCTCTGTATATCCTTTATATGAATCCTCATCTGGAAAGATAGTTGATGAGCAGCCATAGCTTCCGCTGATCCAATTCCAATTGATTTTTTCGGAGCTCGGATTTGTTTGATTGTCTTTTGTTGAACTGCCACTTTTTAACCACGTTGCGGATATGATCCATTTTGTCCCTGAAAGTCATTAAATATGAGCAGGGATTAGACAATAGCATCTCATTCCAAGTATTTTTAATGACCTCATCAAACTCAGGGTCCTCCAAATGAGCCGTGTTAAATTTGGAGTATCCCTTCATGAAACCATTAGCCCTCCATCCAAGCATAATCGGACGATGGTCTGAGATGAAAACCCTCTCTATCGTTGAAAAAGGCATGCTCATCACATCGATTAAGCTGACATGAATAAGAAATCTGTCCAGTCTCTTTGCAATATAGGCCTTCTCAATTCTTCCGTTTTCCCACATCGGATATATTTGGGTAGGGAGGATATCCACAAAATTCATTTTCAATAGTTCATTTTTTATTCTCGCAGCCAGAGGGTCCCTTCTCCTATTTTTGCCTCATACTTCATCCATGTTTAAAGTGAGATTCAAATCCCTTGCAATCAATAGAAAATCAACATCAAAAATCTCAGAGGCAAACAGATTTTCCCAAAATGACAGTATGTTTCTATAGGGAGCATATATATTCAAAATATTTATGGGAGATTTTTGTCCTCTCAAGTGAGCCGAGATTAGGATGCCGGCCAAACAACTATAAGTTTTCGCTTTGATCCATAGCGGATCCCAGAGGACCGCTAAACCACTTGAGAGCCCATTTGCTCCAACAACATATATGTACCAAGAGGGGAGCATCTTCCTGAAGTAGGATATTGCCACTGAGGAGTCGTGCATGGTTTCCTGTATAAGTATAATCTTTGGATTTACAGAAATAAAAAGATTTTTTAACGACAAAAATTTTTGGTCTGCGCCCAGACCCCTAATGTTCAATGATAGAATAAAATTCATTTTGGAATACTGTCGGCCATGCTTTCTCTAAGAGGCCAGTCTTCTGTCATATCTATGACCAGGACATCAATAAGGGTTAAATTGTGAATCCCCCATCCCACCCCCTCTCCTCTACCCCTAAAATGCCGGCTGCCCCTGTTGTTTTTCCTTCTGACCGTGATATTACAAGCAGATTTTGGACTGATTTGAGGAGACTTTGGAGATCCAGGTTTATGGATGGAGAGAGCTCTGACCTCTAGCGATTTCTTGCTCAAGAGAAAGTCAAAATCGCTGCTTATGGAGTTTGAGGGCGAGGAGGTTGGAGAATTTGCAGGAGTGGTCGAAATCATAATCTGCTTCCCTTTCCCGGACGATGATGAATGCTTTATAGGCGATGGAGAGGATGATTTAATGACATGGACTTCTTTTCGGTCAATATCATATGGATGAGGTATCGAGGGTGGGTTTGGAATTTCTCTATCCAGCGACGGCTCTGGGGGAGGTAAAGGAAGAGATAACTGATTGATAGGGGATTCATAGTCAGAGGCGGGCTCCAGCTGGGGCATGGAAGGTGAAATGGGTTCTATCGGGGCAGGGATATTCAGCGGTGACGGGGGACTCAAATTATCCTCCGATAGTGGAATATGTTGACCCTTAGATTCTGAAGTGGCACGACTCTTTGAGGAAGATGACCATTGCTGGTCAGAACGAGAATGTTTTACCCTCCGCCATCTAGCAAATAACTGATTATGGTGCTTTCGATTGGGAATGCGCCGAGAACAATTCTTTAATAGATGGCCAGTGAGATGGCATGCAGCACATCTAAACGGAATCCCCCAAAAGTCCAATCTTTGCTTGATTTTATATTCCTTCCATTGGATATTAACATATTCCTTAATTGATACATCTCCATGAACATTTTAAATGAACCTTCCCCTTATTATTAAATATTAAAAAAGTAATTAACATTATGTAAGTTCAATTTTATATTTATTTTTAATCTTATTTTAATTTATCTTTTTTTTTTTAAATCATGTTTTTCCTTATTTGATATTAAAACAATATGATAATGACAAATGAGATCTGAAAAAATTTAAAAAGGTATTTCAGTTTTTACAATTTTATTTTCATGTTTAAAAATTATCATAAATATTTCAACATCAACATAATTTTGTTAATTCTTCAAAATGTATTAAAAATATTTTATTTTTGTTGATTGTCTAAAAAGTATTCAAAAAATTTCATTAACATCATAGTTTTGTTGATTTAAAAAATTAAGAATGTGAGTAGCATGACACAGACTTTAAAATTTAGATTTAATTTAATTCTAGGTTGGATATTATAAGAGAAAATATTTTTATCTTCTATCTTTTTAGATTCACAAAAGTGAGAAACATATTTATCTGAATATGTTTTGGGAATTAATTCATGTTTTAACATGTTTAAATTTTTTTTTTCCTCTTCACACTAATTAAGACAAGGAGTTACTTTTGATTTTAGAAATTCGGGTTAATCTCATCATTATAATATCTTAGTTTTATTCTTCTTCATAATTCTTTATCACCCCATAACTTTTCATTAAATATTATGCCATTTTAACTTGAGAAAAAATGTAACTTTGAATAAAGTGAAAATTACTTTTAAGAAACCTCTTACTTTCATGGTGTTTATCCATATATATAATATACATAATCATATCCATAATTTTAATAACAAAAAAATTATCAAGTTTTATAATAAAATAAATTATTAAATAAAAATATTTAAATATTAATTTTTATATTAATTAAAAATAATTATTATATTTTTTTTCAACATAGGGCTTAAATATAATATACAAAAATTGTATAATAAACTTTTTATAAATTTATTTATTAATTAAAAATAAATAATTTACAAAATTTGTAAATAAACCTTTTTATAAAAAAATTATAACTTTTATACATTTATTTTATTAATTAAAAATAAATTTAAAGTAGGAACTATATCTCCGCTAATAACAACATATTTTAATTGTAATTCTTATATTTTAGTTTTTGTTATTTTAGTTTTTGGACAGAGTTAATATTTAATGTAATTAATCATTATTTATAAGTGAGATGGGGCATAGTTTCAGTGTTATCAAATATTATGAATTTTAAATATTGAAGTTATTTGTTTTTATGGTCAAGATAAGAGATATTTTGGGAACAAAACTCCCATTATAACCTTGGATACTGATATTATTTGTTTTAACGAGAATTCTACCTTGATAAGAAACTCACAACTAATAATCCTCTAAACTTTAGTTTTTTTTTTTTCCTTTCTTCATTTTTCTTTTGGTTGAAGTAGTTCTCTTAAATGCAAAGAGAAAATAACAATAAAGGTGAGATCATTTTCATTATTTTATTAATGGATTTTTTTTTTGAAAATTTATAGTACATTAAAGTTGTAACTAAAATGAAATGATGATGAAAACACAAAATTAAATTAGTTATCACCATTCAACATTAATAATTTAGTGTATTGTTGTAAAATTTCCTCTCCATCCATCCATAATCTTCCATTCACATGCATGGATGGTGTTGGTGATGAAAACCTTAAATTATATGAAACATTTATCAATTGCAATCTTTCTTTTATTGTCTTTTACTTTAATCATGTATATAGTACAAATTAATAATAGAAATAATATATTTAACAATAACATATATTTTAATTTAACTATATTTAAACAAAGTTAGCATTTTTAGAAGGCATTTTTACGTTTTGTTGAAAAAAATATAATTTTTCCATAAAAATTTATACAAACAATAGATTAAAATGAACAAATATGATATTAAAGCTTATAAAAAAACCATCCATAAATAGAGTTTGTATTATCTCTGGGTAGCTAGAGATAATGCAATCATGAATTATCTCGTTATTTTAATTGTAATTTTTATTAATAGAAAGTGATGTTTTGATTGCTTTTTATCTTAATTTAACTATATTTAAACTAAGTAAAGATATCTAGTTTGTAGTCTTTGTTCAAATGTGAGAGCCTTTGGAAACTTAATAATTAAAATAAGCCACAGAAAAAGCTAGTTACAGTGCCTCACAAAAAAGCTAGCTGTGGACATACCAAAATGTAATTTTTTTTTTAACCACATGGTGAATCGGTAACTCCCAGGCCTAATCTATGGGAGACCCAGGATCAAACCTCATAGCTGCCACTATAACACCAAGAGCATAACCAACCACCTGCAAGTCGGGTATACTAAGTTCCTATGATTTTAGCAAGAGCAGACTCACGGGAAAAGGGAATCCGCCCCTCTAGCCGCCACCACAGTAGGTCATTGTACTCAATGAAAATCCTTAGAATGTTATGGGTGGAAATACCTCATTTATGTAATTAATGTCGATACAGTTTCATCGAAAATTATTCGCATGGAATTATGCCACCTCAAATTCCATATCACGGCCTAACTGCCACCGCCTCTTCCTCATTATAAAAGTGTTCTATGTATCCAAGCTCCCATAAGCTCACAGTGGATCTATCGTTTTCGATTCCACACCCATAAACCTGTTATCAAACTTTCGTCCCTTACTACATTGTTCAGGTGTTTTCTCCCAAGGTAAAAAGGGAGGTGGTGGTGAAGGAAAGCTTCGTACTAACGGGGAGGACAAGTAACCGAAAAAGAAGAGTGATGAGGGTAAGGATGAGGCGTCAGCTGATGGTGCACAACATGAATCTGGTGGTGGAGAAATTGCTGATGGAGAAGCTGGGTGGTCTGATGGTCTCGCTTGTGAGATTAGCCTCCGAAAGTTTTGATAAGCGAGCGCTCCTCCAATTCCACGATATCGACCATTTCGTCCACGTGCTAGAGGCCGACGAAGCGGGAGACACATTACCCTCCAATTTCATAGACCCCAGCAGCAGCGGGAGCTCAGCTTGTTTCATTCCTCTGCAACCATTGAAGACTATTTCCTTCAACGAGTTGCAGGTTGGAGAAATCCACCATGGACGGGTTGTGTATGGAACGTTGTGTGCGGAGGCGTTTAAAGAAAGCATGATCATGACCTTACTTGAGGACGACGATGGTCTTGCGATCAGGCTGGCAATCCACGATATGGTTCCCTCCCAGATTGCGGACGTAAAGAAGCTTTATCCGAAGGGTGCCAGGGTAGCCGGCAAGGAGCCATACATTATACGCACAGTTGCTGGTAGCATTCTTATTCGCGTGGACAACCCCGCCAACGTACACAAGGTGGTGACTGAGGAGATGTTGTTGCGAATGAATGTGGAGGAGGTGAGGAAGATGGGCAAGATGTGCTTCAGAGGAAAAAAATTGGGACGCAGCGATTGAGAACTATACAAAATGCATCGACGCCACTCTCCTTCAGCTGAAGGAGAGGGTGTTGAATGATAATATGAAAACCAGTACCGGTCTTCTGCACGCATATTCCGACCGGGAAGAGATGTGGCTGCAGCTGAAGGAATTCAAGTGGGCACTTGAGGATTCCGATGAGGCCCTTCGGATCGATCCCAACCATATGAGATTGCTCTATCGGAAAGGCCGCGCTCTGGTCAGGTTGAGGCACTATGCAGCAGCATGTGAATTTCTGGAGAAAGCGGACAAAGTAACCCCCGCGAACAAGCAAATAGAAGATATTTTATGTCAGGCAAAGAATTTGTATACCCAGAGCCTGGATGGTAAGTTTGACATATCCGCTTACCTGCTTGGAAGGTGCTCTTCTCCTCCGGAGGTCGCCGATTACGACGGCCCTATGGAGATCCACATGACCAAAGACCGTCGCGGGCGGGGACTTTACGCAACACAAGAAGTTGCGACAGGGGAGATTTTGCTAGTAAGCAATGCCGTCGCAGTTGTTTATGAGGATGGACTGAGTGATTTACCTAGGTTCTTGAACGTGAACCAGGGGGGCAAAATTCTTATGGCCTCTCAAGAAGAACTTGCAGCGGCTGTCATCTGCCAGCATCCCAAAGATTGCTTCGGAAACTTTATAGTTTAGATGTTTCTTCCCCGCCGGACAGCTTACATGCTCCGGCTATTGATCTATTTAGACCGGACAATGAAATGTCACGTGGAAAGGAGAAAGAAAATTATGAAGTGGACGTTAATCGTATCCGGGATGTGATAACTCGAAACTCATTCTCTGGAGCTTACGAAGCGAGACTCTGGCGCCCAGGCCATAAATATTTTAGAGGTCTCTGGTTGCTGCCATCTTTCATTAACCATTCCTGTTTGCCGAATTCGACCCGTCTGGAAGTGGGAAGTGCAATGTTTATTCACGCATCCAAGCCCATTCAGAGAGGAGAAGAGATAACCATTTCCTACTTCGATACTCTTGTCACCTTGCCGCAGCGCCAAGCTTACTGCGAGTGTTGGGGTTTTGAATGCAAGTGCCAGAGATGCGTATTGGAGCAATCTTTCAGGCCACTCGTGGAACGCATAACTAGAGAATTCGGAAAATTACTTGGCAAAGCAATGGAGGAAATCAATGATATATTTGCAGCCTTTAGACGCTGGTCTTCCGGCATGCGAAAAAATTGCAAAGCTTTTCGTAAAGGTGGAAGAGATTATTAGGAGTTCCCCCGAGTTGAAAACGGAAGAAGAAAAGAAGTGGGTTTGCGCATCTTTTGTGTCTGTGTATTTTGCAGGAATGCAGTCTAACGTGTTCTTCTCCACCACGTCGGAGAACTGCGATCCTTCTTGGAAGGAAATCATGGAAACCATTCAAAGCACCGTGCCGGCGGACATTCGAACTCTGATCATGATAGCCAAGCATTTAAAAGAAGCTAATCATTCGATGATAGATGAAAATCAAGCATCTATTACAGGAAATGTATCAGAACAAGCGAGGGAGGCATGCATCCGAGTGTTTGGCAGACATAGTGAACATGTTTTCAAGGAACTTGTCTTTCAATATTCAAACTGCCATATGTTTTAGTAACAGTAAAATTGACATTGCCATGATCTCATATTATTCAATGTGGAAGACATATGGCAGGGTGCCATTTTGGAGGGTCACCTTTTTGAATTTGTTTGAAATAGTTGCATGTTGTTATGCTTTTCTAGTAAGACGTAGGGCAACATGCCATTTTGGAGGGATAATCTGTTTAATGTTGGGAATTTTTCTGGTAAAATTCCAAAAACAAAACAAACACAACACACAGAGAATGATACTCTGCTTTTCAACACAGGATCTTTAATCACAGCGGAAACTAAAATTTGTTTGTTGCAGACAGAGTTTCAACAACACACATAAAACTCGTATTCATTAACAAAACAATTGTTGTTACAAAAGATTCATCCTCCAATAGAGGGATTCTCCAAGGCTGCTTCAGAAGCAATTAAAAAAAATTGCTCTGTTTCACCTTGCAAATCTTCACACTGGTGTGTGTATTCTTCTTACATTCGCTGCGGCTAGTTTTTCCTTTGCACACACAAAACTATACATACGCACTGTTGTGCCTACCTTCTTGTTCGATTACATTGTCAACAAACAAACATTACCCGCTGAAACAAAATTAAAATCTTTATCAAAACTTATGAACCCACAGTAAATTTCATTTACTTTTTTACTAACAAAAATGGTGGTAAAAAATGAAGCTTTTAGTTCACGTCAATTTCATTTTGCAGCCTTGTACTTCAACCATTTAACTTTGTGATTTGCGATTTGCGATTTGATCGCATCGCGAAATCGCATTTTTGTTGTGGAACAGGAAAATGAAGCATTAACCTTTGGGTGAGTTCTGCGAAATGCAATCGAATCGCATCGCGACATTGCAATCGCATAAATCAAGTGAACAAACAGAGGCTCCAAGCTTGCATGCGATTTGCGATCTGCGATCTCATCGCATCGCAAGGAAAAATAATTCTGCAGTTGAAATTATTATTTCAACACTCCCCTTTAATTTCAACTGCTGGGAATTCAATCATACCCAAGCATTTCCTCAAAAATTCAAAGCTTTTCTGATCCAATGGCTTGGTCATAATGTTCGCGACCTGTTCCTGAGTGCTGCAATGTTGTAAAATGATTTCTCCATTGCTTACCAATTCTCTGATATAATGAAACCTTGTGTCTATGTGTTTCGTTCTCTTATGAAACACTGAATTTTTGGACAGGGCAATGGCTGAGCTATTGTCACAAAAAATCACTGTTGCTTTTTCCTGCTCTTGCCCTAAGCTCCTCAACATCCTTCTCATCCAAACCGCTTGACAAGCTGCTATTGTAGCTACCACATATTCTGCCTCTGCTATAGACAACGCCACGATAGGCTGTTTCTTAGAAGACCATGAAATGGCTCCTAAACCCATGTGAAAGACATAACCAGAAGTGCTTTTCTGATCATCTACACTTCCAGCCCAATCGCTATCAGTGTATCCAACTAAATCTGAACTTTCTGAAACAGTATATAAGATGCCAAACCTTTTAGTACCTTTGACATACCTTAGAATTCTTTTTGTTGCTTGCCAATGTGCTTCTTTTGGCCTCTCCATGAATCTGGAGATTAAACTAACAGCAAACATTATATCCGGCCTAGTTGCAGTTAAATACATGAGGCTGCCAACTATGCTCTTATATAAGCTAGGATCAAAATCCTTGCTGCTGTCCTCTTTGCTGAGTTTTAATCCCATTACTGTGGGAGTGATCGCTGCCTTGCTGTCTTGCATATTAAATCTGCCCAACACTTCATTTACATATCTTTCTTGAGAGATAAAAATTCCATTTTCATTTTGATCTATTTCTATTCCTAAGAAGTATCTCAGCAAGCCCATGTTAGTCATCTCAAATTCCTCTTTCATGACTGCTTTGAAATTTTCAATGAGGTAGTCATCATTACCTGTAAAAATAACATCATCAACATATAACACGACAATTAGCAATTTACCATCTTTTTCTTTGATGTAGACTGTGGGTTCTCCCTCACATTTGTCAAATCCATTCTCCAGTAGATAGGAATCTATCCTACTGTACCATGCTCTTGGCACTTGCTTCAGCCCATAAAGAGCTTTCTTCAATCTGCATACCTTGTGTTCTTGGCCTTTCTTCTCATAGCCTAAAGGTTGTTCAATGTAGATCTCTTCCTTTAATACTCCATTTAGGAAAGTTGACTTCATGTCCATTTGGTAAAATTTCCACTTGTTTTGTGCTGCTATGGACAGCACTGCTCTCACAGTTTCCATTCTTGCAACCGGTGTGAAAGTTTCCTCATAATCTCTCCCATACTGCTGCTTGTACCCTTTGACAACTAGCCTTGCCTTGTGTCTTTCAATTTTGCCTTCAGCATTACTCTTGGTCTTATAGACCCATTTAACTCCAATGACTTATTTACCTTTTGGTAGCTCAACCAACTCCCATGTTTTGTTTCTCTCTATGGAATTCATCTCCTCATCCATAGCTTCTATCCATTTCTTATCTTTGATTGCATCTTCGAAATGAATATGATCATCAACATGACAATACAAGGCAAATAAGGAATTCATTCCTTCATCATAAATGTCACTTAAATTTCTAAATTTCTTACCTCTTTCATTCAGTGTACAAGTGCTTGAAGATGCACTTGAACTTCCACTTTGTGGTGTGCTTGGAGAAGCACTTTCATTTCTCCTCAAGGGTGTTCCTTGCTGTCCTTGTGTTGGCGCTGCTGTTTGGGGATGTATTTCAGCCATCTCCTCATCATCTTCATCATGAGACAAACATTTTTTAACATTCACTATTTTCTCTATGCTTCCATCCCAAGCTTCCTCCTCAATAAATTGAACATCTCTGCAAACAAAAAACTTCTTGGTAGATGGGATATACAACCTGTAAGCTTTGGATTCCTCACTGTATCCAATGAAAATACATTTCTCCCATTTGCTGTCCAACTTCCTCCTTAGCTGATATGGAATGTGTGCATAGGCCACACATCCAAAAACTTTCATGCGGGTGACTCCTTGTTTTCTCTCACTCCATGCTTCTTCCGGCACTCTATTCATCATTACTTTTGTAGGACACCTATTTAAAATATATGCTGCACAATTTACAGCTTCAGCCCAATAATCATTTGGCAAATGCTTTGCCTTCAACATGCTCCTCGTCATATCCATAATGGTCCTGTTCTTCCTTTCAGCAACTCCATTTTGTTGTGGGGTGTATCTTGCTGTAAATTGCTTGTGAATTCCATTTTCTCTACAAAACCGTAAGAATTCTTTGGAGATATACTCACCTCCTCTATCAGTTCTCAAAACTTTGATATGCAGGCCACTTTGAAATTTCAAATTTTTTTAAACACTTCACTTTTGTTATTTAGAAAATAAACCCATGTTTTTCTTGTAAAATCATCAATGAATGTTAGAAAATATTGGCTGCCTGCTAGTGATGGGGTTTGCATCGGTCCACATACATCTGAGTGGACAATCTCTAAGGGTGCTTTTGCCCTTATGCTTTTCCCTGATGGAAAACTTTCTCTGTGTTGTTTTCCCAAGATACAACCTTCACAAAGGCTGTGTGGTTTCTCTATCAATGGTAATCCTCTTACCATCCCTTTTCTGCTCAACGAATTAAGACCTCCGAAGTTGAGATGTCCAAATCTCAAGTGCCAAAACCAATTTTCATCCTTTGGCACACTTTGGAAAGCCTCTTGGGTAACTGCTGCAATTACTTCTTTGTTTTTCAAATCTGCCCTTATTCTGAGAGGGAACATCCTGTTCCTTGTCATCTTTACTTCAGCAATGCATCGTTTGCTAGCTGCTATATCCATGATGGTGCATACATCATTCTTAAAGAAAACATTGTACCCCTTATGGACAAGCTGTCCAATACTCAAGAGGTTACATCTCATTCTGGGAACATAATAGACATCTGCTATGGTTTTCCTTTCTCCTTTCTTTGTAAATATCTTAACTTCTCCTTTACCCATAACAAAAATTTTACTATCAGTCCCAAGTGTGACTTGTGACTTCACACTTTGATCTAAAGCAGAAAACAGGGCTATGTTTCCTATCATATGGTTGCTACAACCGGAATCTAGAAACCATATATCTTCACTGTTT
>APFE030102300.1:0-28787 GCA_000404065.3 Pinus taeda | reverse complement strand
GCTAGTATAATTCAATCTAGTCAAAGTTCTTTCTCTGCTTCAGTAGTATTGGTGCACACGAAGGATGGATCATGGCACATGTGTCCAGATTATAGGGAGCTAAAAAAGCTCACTATTAAAGATAAATTTCCCATTCTTGTCATTGATGAAATAGTGGATGAATTGCATGGATCAATTTACTTCACCAAGTTGGATCTTCGTTCAAGATATCATCAAATCAGAATGAAGACTGAAGACATTCTGTAAACAACATTTAGAACTCATGAGGGTCATTATGAATTTTTGGTCATGCCTTTTGGCCTTACCAATGCACCTTCTACATTTCAAGGTTTGATGACTTCCATTTTCAAACCCTTCCTTAGAAAATTTGTGTTAGTATTTTTTGATGATATACTAATCTATAGCAAGTCTTGGAAGGATCATGTTGAACATGTTGACAGGGTGCCACAACTATTGGAGGAGAAACAATTATATGCAAAAAGATCCAAATGTTTCTTTGGAGTACAAAAGGTGGAATATCTGGGTCATATTATATCTCATGAAGGAGTTAAGGTAGACCCTAGCAAAATTAAAGCCATTAAGGAATGGAGAATCCCCACATCCATAAAGCATCTGCGAGGATTTTTTAGGTTGACAGGGTATTATCGCAAGTTTGTTAAGAATTATGGGAGAATAGCAACACCTCTAACAATATTATTGAAGAAAGTTGCATTTTCATGGGCTCTAGAAGCAACAAAGGCCTTCGAACATCTTAAAGAGGCAATGTGCCAAGCACCGGCCTTAGCTACACTGGACTTCACAAAAAACTTTATTGTGGAGTGTGATGCTTCAGGAAATGGAATTGGTGCTGTTTTAATGCAAGATGAAAGACCCATTGCTTTTGAAAGTCGTCCAATCAAGGGAAAGTTTTTACACAAAGATGTTTATGAGAAGGAAATGTTGGCAATACTACATGCACTTAAGAAATGGCGACCCTACCTAATGGGAAGACACTTCAAGGTAAAAACGGATCGTGATAGCCTTAAATATTTTTTAGAACAAAGATTATCCTCTGAAATACAACAAAAGTGGGTCACAAAGATGTTGGGTTGTGACTTTGAAATCATGTACAAAAAAGGGAAGCAAAATGTGGTGGTAGATGCACTCTCAAGAAAGGATGAGGATGTGGAAGCATTGTTGTGCACCATTTCTATTATCCAACCAAATTTGATAAACAAAGGAAGGTATGAATGGAAGAATGGTGAAGCAGGGTGGGAACTCATTCAAAAGTTTCCGAATATCCCAGTTCCAACAATATTGCTAGAACTTGACAAGGAAGGAAAAAGCATATTGGAAACCTGAAGCATTTACATAACCAAGAAGTTGACAACTACGAAATCGATCAATTTCAAAGCATCTCATCAAGTGGAATAACTTACCTATTGAAGATTTCACATGGAAGGACAAGAATTTTATACAGAAGCATCAAGAACTACTCAAGCGTTGAGGACAACACTTTTTGAAGGAGGGGCATGTTAGGCCCCTATCTTATTAGTGTAACCCCTTATTGTTATTAGTACAACCCCCTTATTATATTGTTGTACTCATGTAGTCCCCATAGAAGCCCATTACTGTCATTATTGTGCCCCATAGAAGCCCATTATTGTTATTATTGTGCCCTTACATTATTATTGTTATGTCGGCTTTGATTATATTATGATCCCTTAGACTCCTATATATAGAAAGGAGGTCTTGTCATTTGTATCATCCAAGAATGGTTCATTTGTGTAATGTAAAAGAGGTTGCCCCCTTGAAGACGCTGAATTCTAAGGCGTTGATGTATCTTTTCTATCTTTTTGTGAGCTGGTTTCATAACAAAGACCAAGTACAAATGGAGATCTAATAGAGAGAAGATGACCAGTGCACTCCACTTGACCACATCTCTAACACAAGAATAATAAGGATGATGAGGTATGATGAATATATGATCATCTCCACTGTCTTTCTCTTCATTACAGAAAACCCTAGTTAGAAGAGATATCCTCAACAAAGACATCCATCTCCCATATCTAACTTCTCTTAGGGTTTCCTACTAAGCCCTATTAGTCCAAGAAGAACAATGAAATAGCGAAGAGTATGATGATAATGATTATGAAAGTACTCACTCTTTATATATAAGGAGATAAGGGAGGGAAACGAGACAATGTGTGCCAATTCCCTTACAAGCAACCTAAATGCAGAGATGTAGGCTCACACAGGTGAAGTACTCGATTCCAAAAGTATACATGTAAAGCTCCAAGGTGATGTTGTACACAATAAGGACTACAGGATGATGTAGCTACAAAAGTTTTGTCTACACACCTCCATCATAAGTGCACATGAACTCCATCACTCCTAAACCATATACTCCATTGTGTCAAGATTCACTACATGAACATTGTTGCAACCAAGGCATTACACACGGACTCCATCTCTCCTCCTAAGCCATCTACTCCATTGGGTCCACTCCTATTACATGACCACTATTGCAACCCAAGTGTCCTTTATCCAACTTCACTCTTTCATATAGGAATCCAAGGGACTCAAGGTTGATGTAGCTATGGGAAAAGTGAAAGCATAAGCAGAATATCAAAATTCAAAAGAATGGCAAGGGATGTGAAGCAAGCGAAAGGCAATTGTAGCTTGTGTTCTAATCCCTTTTATATAATCAGTCTTCCTTGAGAGTATCGATGCATATCACACCTATCAAAGTAAAAGGAACTCCAAGAGTCTAAGTGAAGATCTCGACCTCGATGAAGCGATAGACTACCTGAGGAAATTCATAGCCTTGTTTTCAGGGTAACAATGCCACTTCACGCCATAACAACAAGTCTCTAGAGTTTCTAGTGGGGAAAGGGCCAACAGAGGGCCTTTGAGGAGTTAAACAGGAAGATTAGTGAAGCACTAGCAATGGCATTACCGAACTTGCAACAACCTTTCAAAGTGGAGACAAATGCGAGTGAGTATGCTATGGGAGTGTTATTGATGTAGGGAGGAAGGTTTGTATGTCACCACTTAGAAGTATTTCACAAGGTAGTTCTTAACTACCCTACCTATGACAAAGAGCCCCATGCCTTGGTGCAAGTTGCGAAGAAGTGTAAGCAATATCTAATGTTAAAGGAGACAGTAACCCATAGAGATCACCAACCATTATAGTACTAGCAGGCGTAGAGTAAGCTACAACAAACCAGGCATTACAAGTGGATGGCGTTTCTATAACAATTTCATTTAGTGATCAAGTACAAGAAGGGCAACACAAACAAGTTGGCCAACATGCTTTCAAGGCCACCGACATCAAAGATCGAAACTTTGGGAGCTCTGATACAAAGAGGCATATTCAGAGGATTAGGACTTCAAGGAGGTGTTTCAACAGTTTCAAAGCTAGAGTCATGTGCAAGATGGCAACAACACTGTTGACTACCATCTCCAGGATGTGTTACTCTACAGGCTGGATAAGCTATGTGTTCCTAAAGGTGAGAGATTGCAACTAAGTAGAGAGCCTCACACCTACAAGGTTGCAAAACACTTTGCTGTAGGGAAGACAATGGCCAACTTGCAGAAGTATGTGTATTGGCCAAAGATGCAAGAACAAGTAGCTAGGTTTATAAGAGGATAGATGCTTTCTTGTACCAATAAGCCTAATAACAGGAAACACGGTCCATATCATCCCTTACATGTATCCACTTGTGCTTGGGAAAACATTTCTTTTGACTTGGTGGGAGGTTTTTTGACAACTAGGAAGGGACACGACTACTTGTTCGTGGTAGTTGACAGGTTCAACAAGATGTGTGTTCTAATTCCCTGTACAAGGACCATTAGTGGGCAAGAAGTAGCAAACTTGTTCTTTGGATAGGTCTCGGTGCACTTTGGGATACCAAAGAGCATCGTTTCAGATAGGGACGTGAGATTTCTCGGTGCATTTTGGACTAAGTTGTGGGAGAAGATGGACAGGAAGTTGAAGAGGTCTACAACATTCCAACCTCAAACAAATTGACAAATATAAGTAGTCAACAAGACTTTGGTGCAGCTTTTGAGGGGTTATAATCAGAAGCATTTGAAGACTTAGGATGAAAATATGGTATCTATATGACACTTTTATAATAGAGAAATCCACATTTCTTCTGGAAAGTCCCCATTTGAAACTTGTTTTGGATATTTTCCACCTTCCCCTTTGGATATTGCATATGGGTAGCACGGGGAGTAAGGGAGGATCTTATAGGAGATGCTGTGAGGGCCAAAAAATTTGTTGAGAAGATCCATATATAGGTATAAAATACACTGCATAAGTCACAGGAAAAATATAAGTCTAGGCATGATCAACACAGAATTGAGAGGTCATTCAAGGTGGGAGATAGAGTATGGCTATAGTTGAACGAGGAGAGGCTATAGGGTCCTGGTAAGAAAATCAAGGCTCTGCGATATGGTCCTTTCGAGATACTGGAAAAGGTGGGTGATAATGCCTATCGACTAAATCTACCACCATACATGCACATTTGCTTAGTTGTGAATGCAGAGAGTCTGAAACTCTATGAGCATTCCATGCTAGATCAGGAAGAGGAATAGGTCCCACCTTCTGTGTGTTGAGAAATCTAGGGCAGCGAGATTATGTAATTTCTCTTACTTTAACAATTGCTTGTGATATATTTTTACTTTACTTGATTATTTTGTTCTTTCACTTGATTATACTTAGTGTTCTTATCATCAAACAACTACCAAACAACAAAGAACAATGAGACAAGAGGACACAAGATATAGGTGATCAGCCAGGGCCAAAACCTCTCCTCTTGAGAGGAAACCCCACAAGAATTCTTCTCTTCCTATAGAATCTTCAAATGATGAATTCCAAGATCTAAGGCCCTTGACAAAGACGCCTCCAAGAGCAAGTCAACCTTTCTCCTTGATGAGCTTTCTTTCTAGCAATTTCGATCCCAACAATTTCTTCCGCAACTTTGACCCCAACAATTTCTTCTGCAACTTCGACCCCAACAGTTTCTTTTGTAACTTTGACCCAACAGTGTCTTCTGCAACTTCGACCTAATAGTTTCTTATGCAACTTTGATCCCAACAACTTTCCAGCAATTATGACTTGGCCAACAACTTTTTGGCACTTCGACTTGCCCAACAACTTTCCAACACTTCCACTTTCCCTACAATATTCTAGCAGCTTGACTTGCCCAACAACTTTAGAAACCCTAACACAAGAGAGAGAGAGACCCAAAACATTGATCTTGCTTTTCTTCTTCTTATCCTTGATTTTAATCCTTTTCCAACTTCTTTCTTGAGGAGATCGAACTTGCTTGTTGTTTGTCCATATGAGGTCGAGTTCCTTCTTATATATAGGCTTTCCAAGGGTACGAATTGCTTCCTTTTAGGCCGACTTGGTTTTTGCACCACGACGTGGCCTTGGAGGGTTTT
This sequence comes from Pinus taeda, assembly GCA_000404065.3. Taxonomy (NCBI): domain Eukaryota; kingdom Viridiplantae; phylum Streptophyta; class Pinopsida; order Pinales; family Pinaceae; genus Pinus; species Pinus taeda. The sequence goes on along the minus strand of APFE030102300.1, from coordinate 23,354 downwards.
TTCTTTACAATATGTAACATGTCCAAAAGGGTCTTCCATACATGACAATGATTCTTGACTTGTAGACTCAATGACAAGTCCTATAAGTACTCAATGGGTGCTTGACCTATAAATAAATTTCCCTTGAGCATGAAATCCATGCTTCAGGAATAACAATAATAAATTTTGTTTTTCTCTTTACGTCAAATACATAAAATCATGACTACATATGTCATTATGAAGACCAGACCTAGTTACATATTTCAATACTCCCTCTTAACTAGGGATTAATTCATAATCTATACAAGGTACTTGGACATTCTCAAACTAAAGAATTCTCATAAGAGGAGTTAGATTGGTAAGCCATCTCATAAGGACTTGCAAGGCCATCTTGATCCTTTCCTTACATGGACTATAGTTGGACAACCCCTCCAACCTGTCCTCATACCAGAGACCAAACTGCAACTTCGACATTATAGTGAGCCCTTCACCTACAATGCGACCAACTCCCTCTTAAGCTGTACTTCGCTGTGCACACTCTGATTCATTGCCTTCCAAAAGAGCCCAAACATGCTTTGATACCATGTTGAATTTCCACGATCTTGGGTCGAGGATAGAATCTTAGAATCTCTGACGCTACCAAATCAAGAATCTCAACAAAGATACTTTGCACAATGGACTATAAAGCACTAAATCACACATGCATAAGTATAAATAACTTTTTACAAATTTCAACCCAACTTCGTTATATATATATATATTATATATATATATATTTTTTTTTTGAATCTAGGATAATTGGTAACTGGTGAGAGTTATCCTGAGCAGGCCCAAGATCAAATCCAACTGGCTACCACTATAAACCTAGGCTAGGTGCAACAGCCTTCAAGCTGCATACAATAGCAATTAACTTATGCCTCAACAAGAGCCGACACATCCGCTCGGGGGTCGCCTACTCTTCTAGCCAAGACACAACAGGCCATATACTCAATGAGATTTGAACCTCCATCTCGTGGGTTTCACCCAACGAAACTTACCGTTAAACCCCATATCACTAATCAAGATATAACACAATTGTCTAGGGCTCCCATACAAGGGATAATGGTCCTCAATTATCCACAAGTACAAGAATACAAGATACAATGACTATCTCGCTAAAGTCTTTATGTCGTATCTCGTCCTGCAGGTCCTTTGCTTCCGTTTTGCTCTCTAGCTGCCCCTTAGTCCATCAAAGGACAACACATATAATCTCCAAGAGCGCTGCCACCAATCACCATTGCAAGTCGCTTTTGCTACAATGAACACGGGTTGAATCAATCTGCTCTTCTAGGTTGGCCTATTAGTTTTTGTAGCATCGTATGTGTTCTAGCCACAAAATCGGGTGTATAGGCTAGAATACATGAGATCTCCAAAACCCAAAAATCGTTTATGGAAATTTCGCCTAGAAATGACTTAATTAGATTATTAATCAGTTTTAAATATTTCTTAACTCTAAACTTCAGGAATATGATTAATTAATCAGTATTAATTAGGTCAAGGCGAGAATCATCTAGAAACTCACACAGATTGATCCAGAGATGATCCTAGCCATCGAATATGTTTTAATCTTGGTTGCTGGTGCTCCAATAGAGGATTATAAGAGGAGGTCGATGTGGTGATGGAGAAACCACTCTTGAGACACTTGTGCAGTTCGATTTCTAGAGTAGCAACAGTGAATTGCCAGAGAGAGCCAAAGATCGAAGCAGTGAGTGAGGGGCAGGGATTTGATTCGGAGGAATTTTTCCAGTTCCGTAGAGGCAACAACAAGAGGGCCGAGTTATCCCTCTGAGGTAATGTAGAGCTTTGCATAGTAGATTCCAAGAGGGCAGTTCGATTTGTTGGAGAGAAAATCGTTCTCAGATCTAGAGGTCGGGTAGAGGTTCTAGAGGGCTGGAGAGACAAATTTCTTAGCAGCAGAAGGCATAGCGACTTCATCAGAGACTAGTTAGAGGCTATACGTCATAGTACCTACATAGTCTAGTGCAGATGGTGACACAGAAGCTTCAGGAGGCCGAGTTTTCTGTATGCAAGTTGTGCCGGGGTTGCTTGTGGAGGAATTGTAAATTCCCTTTAATAATTTTGCTTAGATTTTCTTGCTATGGATTGCGAGTTTTAGGCTTCCAGATTGTACTCAGATTTTCACTGCTGCATAATAATAAAAACCCTCACTGTGCACCGATTTTCCCAAGTTGGGTTTTTTTTGGTTGTTTTTTTGTTTTTAAATTATTCAGGGACTTTTGTTAAAAAATAATTGAGATATATTTATATGTGTGTGCTAGCTTTTGTCAGTTTCCAGTAAATTTATTTTTTCCACGATATTTTATTTGTGAAGGGTGCAGTGTATTTATTTCGATATTTGCCGAAGCAGATAAATTGTTAATTAATCAACAATTAGGAGAAATAATATCAGTTGCTGCAATAGGGTTCCAATTTGGAATTTTCACATGGTATCAGAGCGCAGTTGATCAACCAGAGAGCTTAGGAAAACGAAGGAAAGGAATTTCGCTGCTCAACAAGGGCAATGCAATATTTTGCCAAGAGGCCGAGTTGCTTGAGGAAAGACCAATATTTCTGAGGGGGGGTAGAAAAATTAGATGCTTACAGATTGAGTGATTCTAGAGGCAAAGGGAGCAGCTTAGTACTTTTGTTGTGCAGATCTCTAGCTACACAGAGGTTTTTGCAGCAGTTCGCTAGAGCAGAGCCAACATCGAGGTGGAAGAGAGAAGAGTACACACAGAGGGAAAATTTTCCTCAGGGAACTTCTAGTCTCAAGAAGTTCGATTTTCCTTGCAGATCGACAGTGGTTGTGAGCAGATCTTCCCACTCCAGAAGGGCGTGTGAATAGCATAGCAGCAACTGAGCAGAAGGAAAGAGGAGGTTTTCGACAGTGCGTTGAGATGTACATTGTTGGGCTTCGTGATCAGGACAAATTGGATGGAGCTTCCAACTACGTCATCGGGAAGGCAAGGACGTCCTTCCTTCTAGATGAATATGGCCTGAAAGCCTAAATTGATAATGTAGTGGTAGTTCCCCAGGATGCAGATCAGTAGAAAGAATACAAGAAAGAGATGTCGCGGGAAAAACGATTGATCCTAGATGGAGTTTGGGATCATATTGTTTCACATATAGCTGGCAAAGATACTTCCAAGAGGATGTGGGATGCTCTCTTTGCATTATATCAGGGAAGATGTTTCTTGAGGAGAAGCTGAGATGCATCAAGATGCATAATGGGGAAGGCATAGATCCTTTCCATACCAAGATTCAAGAGGTTCGAGACCAGTTGTCAGTTTTTGGAGCCACGCCTCAACCCACGGAGCTAGCGCGATTGGCACTCAACAGTGTCTCAGAGGAGTGGCATGTCTTTTTCCAAAGCATAATGGGTAGAGATAGGTTACCAGATTGGGATAGAATGTGGGCCGATTTGCAGCAGGAGGAGTTGAGACGAGCTCTATTAAAGAGCTCCATCAATGGCAGCAACAACGAATAGAAGTAGGTAAAGGAGGAGGAAAATGTGGCCCTCGCATCAAAGGGTCCCAGTTAGGGATAGGGGGAGCAGCGGAAGAAGAAGAAGGACTTGTCAAAGTTCAAGTGCTTCAGGTGTGGTGAGCTTGGTCACTATAGTACCCAGTGTGCTCTAAGGAAAAAGGACAAGGAGGAGAAGCAGGACCAACAGGGAACTTCAGCCGAGATCGATAGGCTTTCCTCCAAGCTAGAGGAAGACTTCGCCATGTTTGCTGATATACATCCAGGAGTGAGATGGGGTGTGTTGTCGCAGAAAATGTCACAACAACGCTTAGATCGGGGGTTGTCACCCTGATCCCAGATCTCTCCATTTAAGTCATCTCCCGCGGCTAAGGGGGTAGACCCTATGGAACAATGGATGACCAACTGTGGACCAGTTGGGTTGGGAGACACAGCAAGGGGAAACAAGCACTTGATTGATTTTATAAGTTAATGTGCCAGTGCCTTATGGAGTCAATGACTGAATAATTGTTTAGCAGAAATATGAACTCATTAACAAACATTTACCATCAAGTAACCCAAACAAAGATTAATTTTACCAAAATGCGAGATAATCGATAAATGCTCAATGGCTTAACAATATTCTAGCAATTAAAATTCGAAAGATTAAATGCTTTAAATAACCACGTGATTTTAAGTGTTAACCAGTTATCACTTTCATATAGCTAATCTTCAAATGAGCATTTAAGCATGTTTAACCACATAAAAAATGATAAATATTAATCCCGCATCAAAATTTTAGCCTCAACAGAAAAGATATATTGCAAACATGACAAATCCTTGAGCCAAGACTAAATCTGGCAAAATATTTCCAATTTTTTTTTTTTTTTTTTGTATTTTTATATTTTCAAGTAAAACAAAAATAAGCTAAGCAAAAACTAGAGTCTAAGTAAAAGTAACTTAAATCGAAAAAAGTTGAACAAAATAAAAAGGCTAAAGATTATTTTTTATGCTTTTTTGAGAATTTTTTATGTTTTTATTTTTATAAAGTAAGATTAACAGCTAAACTAGAAAAATGAAACTCAATTTTTTTATTTTTATTTTCAAAATTTATGATTTTTATATTTTATGTTTTTATGTTTTTTGTTTGTTTTAATTATGTAAATCTAACTTTAAACAAAATTAAATCTAATTAAAGAAATCTAAAACTAAACAAAAATTATAAATTTGAAACTCAACTCTAATCTATAGGAACCTTCTCTTTCTTTTGTTTTTTAAAACATTTTCTAGCTAAAATTGAAATGAAACTAAAATTAAATAAAACTAAACTAAAGCGTGACTTTTAAAAAAAAGAATTCAAATAAAACAACAAAACTAATATCTAACTCTTAAACTAACTATGCTAACTGTATCAAAAAATGAAAATCGTTTTTAATTTTTTTTTTTTTTATTTTTTAAAACTTTTCGATATCATTTTTAAAATTAAAATTTAAACAAAAGCTAAATCTAAATTCAAAGAAAGCTAAATCTAAAAATTGAAACAAAAATTCAATAAATCTTAAACTAAAACTAAAAATAAAAATTTAATTCTAACCGAAACAAAACGATATAAAAAAAAAGAAACATGCGCTAACCTAACATGCAGTCATAATACAACAAAAAAAATCGAATTTGTGTTATGTGTGTGTGCAGGAGCAATATGTAGGCGGCGGAGCAGGTGAAGGTCGGCGCTGCGTGAAGAATAGCGGACAGAGGTGAGGCTGCGGGTTGGATCGAGGGCGGAACAGAGTGCACGCAGGTGGTTGGAAATGGATGCAGGCACCAAGGAGAGTTTATATTTCTGTGCAGGTGGATTAGTTGCGCGTGGACAACGTGATGGAAAGGAGCTGCGTGGATCTGCTGAAATGATGGAAGACTGCGTGCGTAAGGAATGTAAGAGAAACGTGGGTAGTGCGAGATGGATGCAACAGAAGAGAGTTACAATTTTTTGGTAGCGTGGGGAGGAAGCCATGCAGGAGAGAGGGCGAAAAGGGTAGACCTGCAGTGTTAAATTGACAGAATTGCATGGGGAATGGATGGGCAAGCTTGTTGCAGGCCCATGGCAGTGTATGCCTTTAAAAAGAAATTCGACAAACTTTTCTGCAAAATTGAAACCCTGGGCAACAATAAACAACTTGGAAAGAACTGAAATCTCTTTAGATAAACCCTGCAAGAACTGATCCCAAGGCCAGATCTTGCCCTCCAAGGCTTAGATCTGGCTTCAAACAAAAATTTCTTCTTAGACTTGCAACCTGCAATGGCAAAACAAACACCCAGAGATGATATATGCAAGGATTAAAACTAAAACCCTACAAACCAGTCAAAAAATTACAATATCTACAGATTTATGGCTCTACAACAGCCTGATTTGTCAGTAATCCTCAATAATATTTTCAGAATTTCAGATTTACTATGAGATACTTAAGAAATCTCTGATGCAATTCAAAAATAAATTTAAATGATAGACCCAGAATCGAAACTAGCTGGGCTCTTCAAGAAAATGTTTTCCGGGAGTTGGCTGGTTCAGCCGAGAACTTCCCCAAACGCCCGTTGATCTTCACAATATAGATTTCCTGCACAGCTCACTTCAACTATCAATAAAGAGGGAAAAAACAATACTAAAACCCAAATCTAATGGAGATACCTGCCATTATTTTAAAAAATTCTATTATCATTCAAACCCTAGTAAGTGAACAAGATACCTGTGTTCAACATCACTCTACATCAAGCTATTACCAATGGCTGAAAATAGAATTATGCAGAAAATGAAAACAACGTACAACATTTCAGGATAGTAACACCAGCAAGATTTCAACCTCAAAGTCTTTCCATATTGCACAAGACAAAGTTTACAAGAGAGCTTTCTTCAGCACAAGACTCCTAGATCGAATGAGCTCAAATGACCCCTAGCACCCTATTTAAAGGAAAAATTACCAACGGCTAGTTCGAATGATCCATCTCAAGCTAATCTCGACCATCGATGAGAATCAAGATTTCCTTTAATCTCATTCGTCGAATTTTTAAATGCATTTAAAATTTAAAATTTTGCATTTATTTACTCAAAAATTGACTTACTATTATTTTATTATTATTTTTTAAATTTATTTATTTATTTTATTTTATTATTATTTTTATCTATTTTTTAATTTTCTTTAATTTTTTTAATTTTTATTTTTTGGATCGTCGAACATGGCCTTTGGAAAAATTACCTAGGACTTAGGACTTAGGATTTATGAGGGGATTAAAACATTTTCTAACCCTCAAGACACTTTACATCATGACTCTTACAATTTTACATCTCAAGGGGGAAAACCCATTTGACATAGACTTCATAGACCACCCATTTCTGCGACCAAACATAATCTAGCAGACCAACACACTAGGATTCCCCTAAGATTCTAATGACAAAATTCATTCCTGCTTTGGGGTTAGGCTGAAGGAAAACTCTGCCAATCATGGATTGGTGAGACAAAAAACCTTCCAGAATGTAGATTATCACTAGAAAATCAAGTCCACCTAGGCAATTTACATACATGACTCAGCTCTGCTAAGATTATTTACAATTCACATGTGCATAATGGGTTTACATCATAACATGATCAGGTCGACGATGACTATTGAATGGCACGGACATGTCGCTCAAGCGCTATCCCTTTTGCTAAAAGAAGGGGTGTACTGCTATGGGTAGCTGACAGGTAACGGTTAACATCTGACTTTACTTGGGGACACGTTGCTGCACTGTAGGAATGTGAGAATCCAGAATCTGCACCCATGCAACACAAAACGAAAAATAAGTAGTACCCATCCAAAAATCATCAGATAACATTAAGCACATGAAAGATATAAGCTCTTCATTTATTAACTATCTAGTAACATGAAAAGTAAATCTAATCCTAGAACAGAAATGAAAATGCTGAAATGACAAGGAGTAAGGTCAAAAATACAATACAGAGGATGCCCCATGGCATGAGATATCATCTTTGAAGAACAACCTGAGCATTTGGCCATTTGCAGGTAAATCAAGTGGTTCGCCATCCAATCTGCTCAAGTGGAATTAGTTTGGTCCAGCAATATCTCGAATAATGCATGGTCCCAGCCACAAACTGTCGAACTTCTTATGTTTTCCTGGAGAAAAAACAGTAAGATTATCCTGATAAATTTCAATACATTTCCTAGTCAACCCCATGAGAGCATAATCCAAAGCCCTTTGAAATTCAATTCATCATAAGAAAATGCTAAAACATCTCGATACTCGTGAAGTAAATTGGTTAACTTTTTTCTTTCTTCAACACTAATACGTTTACCAATTTTAACAATCTTTGGTTTCGTAGGAGTACGAATGTTTATCTCGAGGTATTCACTTGGGTCCATTTTCTTTTCCTCTTTCAACTTCATGGCATCATGACGATCAAAGTGTTGCTCTAAGGCAACCTCATTCCTAGGAGTAGGATTTATGATGTGCTCATGATTTAAAGATCCACCCTCCTCATAATGTATCTGGAAATCTTCAAACTCATCCAGGCTATTAAGAAAATGAATGGCTTGCTTTTCATCATTAAAGACTTGCCAATGCTCTGAGTTATCTGGAATAGATGGTCTAAATATTACTTCCATTTTGATCTTATCCTTAATTAGCTCATCAGATAACTGCAAGGTAGTAGCAGCTACGGCAAGTTCATCCGCCAAACTATTTTGCTCTCTTAGGATAGCTTCAAGGTCAAGGGCATCAAAGTGTTCCATAGTATCCCACACAACATTTTGATAATTCCTTAATCTTTGATTTTTACATGTGAATTTATTTTTAAGCTGCATGATAATTAAATAAGAATCCCCCTTAATGTTAAGCAACTTAATTTCAAAGACTTTGCCAATTCAAGTCCCAACAATAAAGCCTCATATTTAGCGACATTGTTGGTTGCTTCAAATTTTAATCGATAGGCAAACTTGAAAACGTGACCTAGAGGCGACTTAAGCACTAATCCTGAACCTTTACCATGCCTAGATGATGCACCATCAAAGTACATGTACCAAACTCTATCATTGAGATCCTTAATCTTATCATCAGGAGGAATTATGAAATTAGACATGATAGCATAATTCTCAATGTCAGATTGTTCTTTAATTATCTCGTTGTGGGGTCTCTTAGGATCTTCAACATGAAATTTTCTTTCGGGCTCTCTATTAAGTCTTACAAAACCATCACCTCTAGGAGAAGGAATCATAGCATATGACCAATTCATTTGAATACTTCCTCCTAGATTAGAGGCCCACTTCCTGGATAAAAGCATACCCCAGGCTTCAGGCACATCAACAACAACAATATCCATAACAATCACGATGTCTGGGTAAACTGATAGATGAACTTGTAAATCTTTAATCAAACCATGCACTTCAATCTTCTTAGAATCCATGGCACATATATTATAGTAGGGTCTAGAAACTCTTAAGTTAAGCTGTTCCATGACCCTTTTAGTCATGACACACGTTGATGCACCAGAATCCAACATGCAATTATTCAATTTATATCCATTAACTAACAAGGTGATAAAGAAAGGCTGGTGATCTTTGTTATCTGCATCTAAGCTTTGCAAATATATGGGAGCATCGTGATAGTCAACTCCCTGGGTCTTCTGTTGAGAAACATTTAATTGAGGACCTTGAATAGCTTTTAGTAACTTGTCTCTTTGGGAAGGGATTTTAGAAATCTCGGAGACAGGAACCCAGATTTTCGCATTGTTAAACCAACTTCCCAAATCGACATCGAATCCAGAGTTTAAATCAGGGTTGAAAGTTCGAGGGGGAATTTGATTTCCGCTCTGATCTTTATCCCTTCTCTGATAAGTTTTATCTCTAGCAATTTCCATGATTTGCTTTGGGTAGGGTTTTTCACCATATAACTTAGCCAAAATGTCATCTTCATTTTCACGATTATTTATACCAAAGGTTGACGAGGGATGCATAACGTCTTGACTATTTTCCTTAACCTCCATCCAATCGTTCATAGACAAAGGAAACTCGTTACCCACTACATTTATTTGATCACCTGCCCCAAACATTCCATTATCCAAAAATTTTCTATCGATGGGACAAGTAGCCTCCTCATGAAGAGCATCACAAACCCGACAGTAAGGAAGAGCATCATTGACCAAATTAGTAAGCGAATTAGGAGGTCTTTGCTCACTAGATTGACCCTTCTTTTGCCAATTATTATTTCTATTATTGTTATTATTTCTGGGCTGGAAATTTTGCATTTGCGCTCTTTCCATTTGGACCAACCTATTCTGCAAAGTAACTATCTCCTTAGCATGGTTAGATGTTAATTTCACTAGATTAATTTCCATGCTTTCGATCTTTTGGAGCAATTTCTGAACAAGCTCGCTATCAGTCTCTTGAACATCTTTTCCTTTAGGTTCTTTCAGTTTTGTAGCAGCCCTCTCAAAACCTGGGATCTCAGACTTCCCAGACACCACTTTGTCCTTTTCAAGCTCTATTGATAAGGCTTGGCAGTCCCTATAATGATTAAGTTTAGCACGCCTCAATTCATAAGAGGGCTTAGGACTAAAGGCATCAATGTAAAAATCTCGAAGAGATTTATCGGTAGGTTTATAATCTTCAGGTAATTCTTTAATAATATCATTAAACCTTTTGTTAAATTCTTCAACAGTTTGATTCTCTCTCTTTTTTATTATGCTAATAGCTTTCACGAGGTGTCTTCCTTCTCTCTTATCTCCATATTTTTCCTTAAAGGCATCAATGATTGATTGTAAGGAATCAAATGAATTCCGAGGTTTTTCTGAAAACCAGTCATAATTATTGCCCCCCAAGGTTAAAAGAAAAAGAGTCATTCTAACATCCTCATGATCGAAATCAGCAGACCTTGCATACTTAGCCATCCATATACTAAAATCTCTTAGATGCGAATTAGCACTAATCGCATTATCTCCCTGAAAGCTAGGCAACTTATCTCTCCCAAGTGCTGGAAGATCATTGGGATAACCTAGAATGTTAGAAAAATCGCAAGGGGCATATATATTGATGATGTCGTGCCCAACTTGACTAGTAAAAAGCAAATGGATATTAGAGAGGGCTTCTTGTCCGATGTTAACAAGAAGTGTACGAGAAGAGTGTTTGTGTAATCGTACCGTGAGAGCCCTTTCAGGATCAGGAGCAGGATTGCATAAACTGTTTGGATGTCTTCTAGTATACACTCTTGCAGATGATATATGAAGTGGAGTCGCCACCCAGACAGGAAGTGAAACACAGAAGGATTCGAAAGGAAAGAGCTAAGGACGAGAGGAAAGAAACGAGATGAATGTCGAAGGAACCAAGGACAGAAAAAGCTCTGTCCTCGGCAACGGTGCGAAAAAATGTTGTCGCACAAAATGTCACGACAACGCTTAGACCGAGGGCTGTCACCCCGATCCCCTATCTCTCCGTTTAAGCCGTCTCCCGCGGCTAAGGGGGGTAGACCCTATGGAACAATGGATGACCAACAATGGACCAGTTGGGTTGGGAGACACAACAAGGGGAAACAAGCACTTGATTGATTTTATAAGTTAATGTGCCAGTGCCTTATGGAGTCAATGACTGAATAATTGTTTAGCAGAAATATGAACTCATTAACAATCATTTACCATCAAGTAACCCAAACAAAGATTAATTTTACCAAAATGCGAGATAATCGATAAATGCTCAATGGCTTAACAATATTCCAACAATTAAAATTCGAAAGATTAAATGCTTTAAAGAACCATGTGATTTTAAATGCTAACCAGTTATCACTTTCATATAGCTAATCTTCAAATGGCATTTAAGCATGTTTAACCACAAAAAATGATTAATATTAATCCCACATCAAAATTTTAGCCTCAACAGAAAAGATATATTGCGAACATGACAAATCCTTGAGCCAAGACTGAATCTGGCAAAATATTTCCAAATTTATTTATTTATTACTTATTGGTATTTTTATGTATTCAAGTAAAACAAAAATACTCTAAGCAAAAACTAGAGTCTAAGTAAAAGTAACTTAAATCTAAAAAAAGTTGAACAAAATAAAAAGGCTAAAGATTATTTTTTATGCTTTTTTGAGAATTTTTTATGTTTTTATATTTATAAAGTAAGACTATTAGCTAAACTAGAAAAATGAAACTCATTTTTTTTATTTTCAAAATTTATGATTTTTATTTATTTATTATTATGTAAATCTAACTTTAAACAAAATTAAATCTAATTAAAGAAATCTAAAACTAAACAAAAAATTATAAATCTGAAACTTAACTCTAATCTATAGGAACCTTCTCTTTCTTTTATTTTTTAAAACATTTTCTAGCTAAAATTAAAATGAAACTAAAATTAAATAAAACTAAACTAAAGCGTGACTTTTAAAAAAAAGAATTCAAATAAAACAACAAAACTAATATCTAACTCTTAAACTAACTATGTTAATTGTATCAAAAAAATGAAAATCGATTTTTTATTTTTTTGAACTTTTCGATATCATTTTTAAAATTAAAATTTAAACAAAAGCTAAATCTAAATTCAAAGAAAACTAAATCTAAAAACTGAAACAAAAATTTAATAAATCCTAAACTAAAACTAAAAAGAAAAATTTAATTCCAACTGAAACGAAACTATATACAAAAAAAAGAAACATATGCTAACCTAACATGTAGTTATAATACAACCAAAAAGATCGAATTTGTGTTACGTGTGTGTGCAGGAGCAATACACAGGTCGCTAAGCAGGAGCAATACACAGGTCGCTAAGCAGGTGAAGGTTGGAGCTGTGTGAAGAGCAGTAGACAGAGGTGAGGTTGCGGGTTGGATCGAGGGCGGAACGGAGTGCACGCAAGTGGCTGGAAATGGACGCAGGCAACAATGAGAGTTTATATTTCTATGTGAGTGGATTGGTTGTGCGTGGACAATGTGATGGAAAGGAGCTGTGTGGATTTGCTGAAATGATGGAACACTGCGTGCGTGAGGAATTTAAGAGAGGCGTGGGTAGTGGGAGATGGATGCAGTGGAAGAGAGTTACAATTTTCTGGCAGCGTGGGGAGGAAGCCACGCAGGAGAGAGGGCGAAAAGGGTAGACTTGTAGTGTTAAATTGACAGAATTGCGTGGGGAATGGATGGGCAAGCTTGTTGCAAGCCCAGGGCAGTGTATGCCTTTAAAAAAAAAATTTCGACAAACTTTCCTGCAAAATTGAAACCCTGGGAAACAGTAAACAACTCGAAAAGAACTGAAATCTCTTTAGATAAACCCTCCAAGAACTGATCCTATGGCCAGATCTTGCCCTCCAGGGCTTAGATCTGGCTTCAAACAAAAATTTATTCTCAGACCTGCAACCTGCAATGGCAAAACAAACACCCAGAGATAATATATGCAAGGATTAAAACTAAAACCCTACAAACCAGTGAACAAATTACAATATCTATAGATTTATGGCTCTACAACAGCCTGATTTGTCAGTAATCCTCAATAATATTTTCAGAATTTTAGATTTGCTATGAGATACTTAAGAAATCTCTCATGCAATTCAAAAATAAATTTAAATGATAGACCCAGAATCGAAACTAGCTGGGCTCTTCAAGAAAATGTTTTCCGGGAGTTGGCTGGTTTAGCCGAGAACTTCTCCAAACGCCCGTTGATCTTCACAATATAGATTTCCTGCACAACTCACTTCAACTATCAATAAAGAGGGAAAAAACAGTACTAAAACCGAAATCTAATTGTGATACCTGCCATTATTTTAAGAAATTCCATTACCATTCTAACCTTAGTAAGTGAACAAGATACCTGTGTTCAACATCACTCTACATCAAGCTATTATTAATGGCTGAAAATACAATTATGCAGAAAATGAAAACAACTTACAACATTTCAGGAGAGTAACACGAGCAAGATTTCAACCCCAAAGTCTTTCTTATTGCATACGACAAAGTTTACAAGAGCTTTCTCAGCACAAGACTCCTAGATCGAATATCTCAAATGACCCACACCCTATTTAAAGAAATTCCCACGCTAGTTCGAGTGATCCATGTCAAACAATCTCGACCGTTGATTGAATCAAGATTTTTTTAATCTATCCATCGTTTTAATGTATTTAATTAATCTTCGCTTTATTTACTTTAAAATTTACTTATATTATTTATTATATATATATTTTTAAATTTTATTTATTTATTTTATTTCTTTATTTTTTTTTATTATTTTTTATCATTTTAATTTATTTATTTTTTTAAATTTTTATTTTTTGAGGGGATTAAAACATTTTCTAACCCTCAAGACACTTTACATCATGACTTTTACAATTTTACATCTGAAGGGAAAAAACTCATTTGACATAGGCCGTTATAGACCACCCAGTTCTGCGACCAAACATAATCTAGTAGACCAACACACTAGGATTCCCCTAAGATTCTAGTGACAAAATTCATTCCTGCTTTGGGGTTAGGCTAAAGGAAAACTCTGTCGATCATGGATCGGTGAGACAAAAAACCTTCCGGAATGTAGATTATCACTAAAAAATTAAGTCCACCTAGGCAATTTACATACATGACTCAGCTCTGCTAAGATTATTTACAATTCACATGTGCAGACTGGGTTTACATCATAACATGATCAGGTCGATGATGATTGTCGACTGGCACGGACATGTCGCTCAAGCGCTATCCCTTTTGCTAAAAAAGGGGTTGTACTGCTATGGGTAGCTGACACGTAGCGGTCAACAGGATGACTTGGTGCTATAGCCCGAGAGAACTACAAAGGTTGGGCAGGATCCTCGAGGAGTCCACCTCATGGATCAACACCTTGCTATAGGGGCCCACAGTATTCAGTAGCAGGATGGATCAGTGACAATTGATGCAGTGAGATGCTAGAGTGGCAGTTGCAGAGACTGGTAGCAGTCAAATGCTGGGGAGCACAGTGCAGAGTTGGCAACAGTCTAGTTGGCACGTGCGGAGTCAGCAACAATGCAAAGTCTTCAGTGGACAGTGTAGAGGCTAGTAGTAGTCAGAGACTTGGGTGACAAATGCATTATACAAATGCATTATACTGATCATAGTTGACTCAGTGTTTTGAATGCTTTTCAGTTGCAAATGTTGCAGTTGCAGCAACAACAGATGAGAGGTAGTTGCAGTGCATAAGTAGTGTTGGCAGCAGTACAATAGAGTCAATAACAGAACAAATACAGTGTATATCAGAGTTACGCAGTGGTTGGTGGGTAGTATTGCTAGACATTAGCGGCGTGAGAGGAGATGATGCAGAGATAGGGTGTTGTGGTAAGATGTGCAACGCTAGAACACATTCCTCGCTAAGAGGGAGTGTTAGTTTTTGTAGCATCGAATTTGTTCTAGCCATGAAATTTGGTGGAGAGACTAAAATACATGAGATTTCCAAAACCTAGAAGTCGTTTTTGGAAATTTTGCTGAAATGACTTAATTAGATTATTAACTAGTTTTTAAATATTTCCTAAGTCTAAACTTAAGGAATATGGTTAATTAATCAATATTAATTAAGTCAAAGTGAGAATCATCTAGAAACTCGCACAGATCGATCCAGAGATGATCCTAGCCATCGATTATGTTTTAATCTTGGCTGTTGGTGCTCCAACAAAGAATTATAAGAGGAGGTGGATGTGGTGATGGGGAAACCACTCTCGAGACACTTGCATGGTTCGATTTCTAGAGTAGCAACAGTGAATTGCCGGAGAGAGCTAGAGATCAAAGCAGTGAGTGAGGGGCAGGGACTTGATCCGGAGGCAACGCAGAGCTCTGCGTAGTAGATTCAGAGAGGGCAGTTTGATTTGCTGGAGAGAAAATCATTCTCAGATCTAGAAGCCGGGCGAAGGTTCCATAGTGATGGAGCGATGAATTTCTCAATAACAGAAGGAATAACCACTTCATCAGAGACCAGTCAGAGGCTAGACGTCATAGTAACTGTGCAGTCTAGCGTAGAGGGTGGTGCAAAAGCTTCAGGAGGTTGAGTTTTCTATAGGCAAGTTGTGCTGGGATTGCTTGTGGAGGAATGGTAAATTCCCTTCAATAATTTTGAATTTTTTGCCCATATTTTCTTGCTGTGGATTGCTAGTTTTAGGCATCTAGATTGTACTCAGATTTTCACTGCTGCATAAAAATAAATACCCTCATTGCTGCACTGGTTATCCCAAGTCGGGTTTCATCCAGCGATTTTTGTCCAAAAATAATTGTGTTATTTTGATGTGTGTGTGCTGGCATTTCTGAGTTTCCAGAGCATTGTTTTTTTCGATATTTGCTGGAGCAGATAAATTGTTAATTAATTAACAGTTACGAGAAATAAAATTAGTTGCTACAATAGGGTTCCAGTTTGGAATTTTCACATGGCCAATACCTGAGCACCAATTTGCCTTCTAGTAACTTCTTTCGTCCATCAAAGAGCTACACATTAGGTTCAATCCTTCACCCAACCTTCAGCTGTAAAGCTCTCATTGTGACTGCTGGTCATGGGCTACTTTGGGCTATCAACATGCTGCGCTCCACCAGTCCAATGATGCCCAATACAATCACTCTGAGATCTGCTCGTAGAAGAGGCTTTCAACCATCAAGGCAAGCCTCCCAATTGGCTCCTACAGGCTTCATATAAGTCTGATCCAAACTGGTCAACCCATGACCCAACACAAGACAAATCTAGCTACAAACATGTCCCAAGTTTGATGTACTGATTGCTGTATGACTGTGACCTGGTTAGGGCATAACAGTGGCCTACATTAGCCCTTCAACACTCCTTCACAGTCCCTTGTCAGCTGTGGCTTCCCTCTATGGGACTCCTCTGCCTCCACGCTGGTGATCTGGGCACTTTATTACCCTCAGACAGTCCCACACAGTCCTTTTCTTAGGTGTTAAGGCCTGCAGCCTACCCACACCATACTCCTGTGCTCACGGCTTGCATAAAACAGAGGTACCCACACTTAATTATTCCACAACAGACCTGCACTTACCCTCCTTATCCTTGGTCCTCTTGCTAGATAAATGCAACTCCCAAACAATAATGAAAAATGCCACTTCAGGCCACTTTCTCCTTCACTGGTCCTGCTCCTTTTATCTGCAGCCAAGACAGAGATATTCCTCCTCCTCAACGAGCTTCTATCTCACTCCTATGCTGTCCTTGTGTTGCTCACTTGGTTGTGCTCATTTGAACTCTCCTCACCTCCTTTTTATACACTAAAGGAGGGCTTCATTTGGACGTCAATATGGGCTTGACAAACTGTCAATAAGCCTTCCTCCACTAGGCCGACTTGTGCAAAAGCCAACAGTGATCTTCAAAAAATATTATCTCATGATCTAGAGCTCTGATTTGAGTGATTCTCGATGCGTTGGTTTTGTCTCGACATCCTCTATCACCTCAAATTTCCTCATGCTCAAATGCCTCATGGTTTGGCCCAAATCCTTTGGGTACAAAGCCCCAACCTTGGGTTCTAAGCCAGCCCACAAATGACTTTGTGGTGCTCCAACCTCCAAACACCGAACCCTAGGGCTTGGAGTACCTCCCAACCTACTCAAAATTGAAAAATCAACATTGTTGATCACTTGGGCATTGCATAGCCAACCTAGATCTATTTCTTAGCTTGTTGGAATATCTCTGCATAACTGAATAATCAGATTTGACATTTTTTGAATATTGCATCTGAAAGGGCCCAAAAATCAAAATTTTCAGTTTGGCAAGCTTACTCGAAGTTTTGGGCATAATATGACACTTGTTGTAGCATTGATAGCTCACTGTTTACATATTTTCTTGCTGCTGTAACAAGTATTTCTAGATCTGATATATCACTGAATAATTGCATCTAAGTGGGCTAAAATTCACTAATTCATATTGGCAAAGTCATTAAAATTACTCCTTGGTCATCTTGTGATTCATATTTTTGGCAATTTCCTTGTTTTAGAGTGATATACTTATTGCTGTCCTAACATCATCATAAGTAGCTCTTTCATAATTTTTTGGGTTCATAGTGGTTTGTGTTGTTAAACTCTAACAATTGCTTGTCTTGTGTTAGATTTTGAGAATTTGTTAACTTGGCACTAAGATCACTCATATACCTAACTTCTAATCTTGTTGAAGAGTTGAGTTACTTTGGGCATAAGATCATCATTGGAATATCTTGAGCTATTGTGATTTGCATCTTGTGCTGGTAATCATTGATTAATTGATAAGTGCCTAAGTTCCTTTAATTTTTGTCATTGGTTAAATATCTTGTGGATTGATCTATTGTTGGCACAAAGTGAATTAGCACTTTTTTGGTTGTGAGATTGCACATAACTCATTGACAAGTACCCTTGTCGTTAAGGATTCATCATAACTTAAAGCACTTCAAACATTATGCTAATCTCAAAACTAAGAATTTCACTCATTATCATTGCATAAGCATCCTAGGCTTTGCTTGCATTAAAAACTTACATCCAAGCATAAGCTTGGTTGATAGACTCCTAGGGAGACTCCTAGGACAACCCTTTCTCATCTAGCTTGAGGGATTTAACCCTTCCTAGTGGTTAATACAGTGACTTTGCAGTCGTCAGAGTCACGATCTCTGTAGCGTCGGAGGCACTGGGTGGTCAGAACAAAGGGGGAGGTATCGTTAATCAAGCTTTTGCTTGCTTCTTGTTGGCTTCCATCCCACAACCTACTTTGAAGACTGTTTTGAAAAAAGTTAATGGAAAGGTTCCATTTAGACTGGGCATATAATCTAAAACTAACCAAGATCCTTGCATTACACTTAGATTTTAGGACTTTCACTTCATATAGGTTAGTTATTCATCTAAGCAGCTGTTGTCCATCTGGTTACTTGGTCATAATTTATAATAAGAAAGAATTTTGACTCCATAAAGCACTGGTCTCAATTCCAAATCTATTTAAATCCTTAAGTTTTGCTAAATTTTTACCAAGTAGCTAGGCCACTCAACTGTGGCTCCCGTGCAAGTTGGTTCCCAACTTGCTTTCCATCATCTCACTTCCAAAGGGACTACCCCCCACAACCTGCTATTGGGAGACAACTAGAACAGAGTGGGCGGGGATCAGAGTGACAACCCTTGCCCTGAGTCGTTGTTGCGATGTCTGTACAATTTGAGTGACAACTTGACTCATTTCCGAAGTTGACCGAAGCCTTCTTTGGTATATCCTCTCCTCAGTTCATTGGCAACCACAGTAAGAACTTCAACCCTCTTTTATAGTGACCTCAAGCTTGTGTTTCGGCCTCCTTGTGTAGATCATATTATTGGACAAAAGTGTCATCTCTCTCATTCTTTGATTAGAGTTTGATAAGTATTTTATTGTTGATCATTTTGGAATTGTTGGAACATTTTGATGTAATATTGATGGACAAAATCTCTCTCTCATATGGAAAGAATTTTGGGTTTTTCCCTGAGTGGGTTTTGCCTTGGTTGTGAACCTAATCTTGGTGCCTTTTTTCTCTTGTTTATTATCTACTGTGATCTCTATTTACTTCTCTTGTTGAAGGATCATTGGTTGAAGTTTTTCATGTATATCTACTTGTTGATGAAATGATAAAGAAGTAACTATTTACATCAACAGAAGTAACTATCAAATTTTGAAGAACTATTTTAGTCATTGCTCTACTAGAATTTCAACATGGTATTAGAGCTGTTGTGAAGGAAATGAGCAGAGAGATCATCTTAAGTGTTGATTTTTGAGTAGCTTGGGAGGTACTCTAAGCCTTAGGGTTTGGAGGTTGGAGTGCCACAAAAGTCATTTGTGGGCTTGGAAGTTTGGAACCCATGGTTGGGGTTTTGCACCCATTGATGTTTGGGCCAAAAACATGGAGAATTTTGGACATCTGATGGATGGAGATGATAGAGGACGCCGTGGAGAATCCAATGCTTCGAGAATCGTCAAAATACGAGTTGTTCTTAATGAGATATGTATTTTTCAAGGTAATGATTAATTTTTTGGGCATTCAAGTCATGCAGGCTTGAAGTGAAATGTCCAAAATACATGTTTATTGGAGAATTTGGTGAAGCCCTCTTGTTCCGTATAAATGAGAGGTGATTGATGTTCATTTGAGCGCTCAAGAAATGCAACACAAAGGCAATGAAGAAGGAGAGGAGAAGCTCGTTTAAGGGAGAAGAGACATCTCTGTTTTGGGCCGCAGGTTAGGGTTACTTCAGTGAAGGAAGGGGGGACGTTAGGGCCTCTCCCAAGGCTGTCTTGAAGTGCGAGTTAACCAGCAGGAAGGCCGTAGTGGAGAGGGCTAATTCTGAGCTGTTTGTGAGGGTATTTGTGGCATGGTTCTTCACTGTTTGGGCTGCGTATTTTACAGGAGTTTGTGCAGGTAGGCGGAGCCCCAAACAGTGGGCTGTTGGGGATGAACAGGGGCTGGTTTTAGCCCTACAAACCAGCGTGGGTCAACAACAATAAGAGGAATGTATGCTGTAGCTGTAGGAGGCTGATAGAAGGTGGAATAGTGGGTTCACATGTGGCTGTGAGAAGCTCTAATTAGGCAGCCTGATCAACAATAGTGCACTTCAGTTTAGAGCAACAGTCAAAAGGTATGTTTGACTGAGTTTTTGCCTTGTGTTGGGTCTAGATTTAGAAAAATTTGGATGAAGTTTTGTTGCAGCCTCTGGGAACCAATTTGAAGGCTTGACTTGGTAGTTGGGAGCCTTTTCTAGGAGCAGACCCTACTGTGATTTTGCCTTGTGTTGGGTCCAGATTTAGATAATTTTGGATGAAGTTTTGTTGCAACCTGGGGAGCCGTGATTGTGCACTAGAGCACCGAGATTGTCATTCTATCTTGTATTCTTGCACTTGTGGATAATTGAGGGCCATTATCCGTTGTATAGGAGCCCTAGACAGTTGTATATTTAGTTGGTTTAATATAATGAAGATTGGGTTGTTGTACATATTTGTACAATATTTTGTAAAAAGTTGTCTATACTTGTGCATGTGTGATTTATTGCTATTTATATTCCGTTGTGCAAAGTAGCTTTGTTGAGATTCTTGGTTTGGTATCGTCAAAGATTTTAAGATTCTATCCTAGCTTAAAGGAGCTACTAACAATAGGGTGTGGAAGGGGAGAGTTGAGATCATTCTTGAAAGGAACAAAGTCTTGGGAATTGTCACAGGTAAAGTCACTGAACCATCTGATCAAGTAGGAAAGGAAAATTATCATGAAGATGATATTTTGGCAAGAAGTATTTTGTTGGATTCTGTTAGGGATAATTTGATTCCTTATATTGTTGAACATAAGACTGCTAAGGCTATGTACAATGCTATCATTGGATTATATACTATCAACTATGTGAACCAATCTATCAATCTAAGAGGTTAGCTCTGTAACATCAAGATGACAAAGAATGACACTATAGCATCATATTTTGTTAAAATATCTCAAATTGGAGACCAACTCAAAGCCATTGGTGAAGAAGTTCCTGATAAGGAATTAGTAGCTGTTGCTTTGGGTGGTCACCTTAGATCTTGCGACTGATTTGCTTCAGGTATTAGCGCAAGAGAGAATGCTCCAATCTTTGATAAGTTATGGGCAGCATGCACTCATGAAAAGTCAAGGCTCTACTCTAGAGGATACATTGAAGATCCTAGTATAGAAGCATTTGCAGCACATGTTAAGGGAAACAAGAAGAAACCAAATTTGGCAAATTCCAAAGAAGTGCTTGTTGAAAAATCTAGGGCAAAGTAGTTAGAGTAATTATTAATTTGATTTCTCTTTATCCTTGACAATTTCTTGTGATATTAGATCTGTGCATCATTATTATTATGTTGTTTTGTTCATCATCAAGATAAATGCCAATAAGAAGATCACAATATAAACAGGAAGACACCAGAAATAGGCTCCAAGCCAAGGGAAAACCCATAAACTCCTCCTTATAGAATCAATTCAATGAAGACTTCGAATACCTTGACCCAAGACCGACCCACCCAAAAGATATGCCAATCAAGCCCCAACGAAATCTTTGCAAAATCAAATCCGAGGAAGCCTTAGTCTTCTCGAAGAAACTCGCATGTGTGAGATGTTGAGATACCAAACACAGTAAACTTCGTTCCTCCTTTTTCTTCGCTGTCGTTTTGGCTACTTCGCTCCTCTCACTTGCTCTTGATTAGATCAAAGGAACTTGTTGTGTCATATGTGTTGCTAATGAGGTCGAGCTTCTCCTTTTATAGGCTTCTTGAGGGTCGCATTCGGCCTCTTCTAGGCCGACTTGAAGAGCTGGTTGACTTACCTTTTGGATTTGACAGTGTTGCGGGGAGCGCCTGTTAAGTTTAGGTATGTTCTATGCTAGAGCAATTTATTTAAATTTTCACAGTTAGCAATCAGATCAGCATTACGATAAACTACAGATAGAACATAAATACAAAACGCAGAAGACAAGCCAAGACAAGAGGACACAAGATATGGCGCGAGCCAGGGACAAACCCCACAATGTGTGGGGAAACCCTTTGATCAAATCTTCTTTTATCTTCAAGGTTCAGCAGAGAAAGAGAGAGAGAGAAAGTACATTTACAACAGAAGTCAACACTTTGACTTAGCTAGATCTAGCATAGATCATTTCGTATCATGATGAGATCAGTTGAAGACATTCTGCTTCAACTGATTCTCAAGGTGACTCCTTCACCTATCATCATGCTGCATCTCATCCATTTGCTGCACCTTACCGTGTAGCACCATCATGCTGCTCATGATCTCATACATCACACTGTCCATACATCATGCTGTCCATGATCTGCATCATGCTGCTCATGCTCATTATCTCATTTATCATGATGCTGCCCGTTGCATCATTCATCACAGTTGCACCATTGATGACTCAGCTGCTCTCATCATCATGCTGTTGCTCTAGCTGTGACTGCTTATTAGATAGGTCACCTTAAACTGTCCTCATGAACAGCCTCATCACTAACCTGGTTGGGACACAAACTCTGTCCGCTACAGCACCCTATTTACACCCATCAGATTCAACACAGCCTCTTGATCAGGCATAATAG
This sequence comes from Pinus taeda, assembly GCA_000404065.3. Lineage (NCBI taxonomy): Eukaryota > Viridiplantae > Streptophyta > Pinopsida > Pinales > Pinaceae > Pinus > Pinus taeda. Next base: position 845 of record APFE030102300.1, on the reverse strand, counting down.
ACTGCGGTATTATCTCCCTTACTAGCTGTTGTCAAACACTGGAATATAAGGCTAGAACCAGCCCCAATACGTACCCAACAGCCCATCAAAAAGGCTCAGTCCATCCGCAATGTTTTCTGTGCAATCCGCTGCCCAAGACAGAGATGAACCTTGCCACAAATGCCCTTTCAAACAGCCCAGAATTAGACTCATGTAATGTGGCCTTAATGCTGTTCATTTGCACTTCAAAACAGTCATGAGAATGACCCTAACGTCCTTCCCTTCTTCGCTGAAGTTACCCTAACCTGCGGCCCTAAAACAGAGACCCTTCTTCTTGCCTTAAGGCTCCTTCTCTTGCTGTGGATTAGGGCATTCTTGACTGCGGCTAGATACCTCTTTAGACGGCTAGGACTTGCATTTAAGTCTCCTCTTGACCTGCGTATAAGGCCCTCCTCGTGCTGTGGATTAGACTCCTTTCAACGGCAGTTAGTGCCTCCTTTAGTCAACGGATTAGGACTTCTTTAGACTGCGTATTGGAGCTCTCCAAGACAGCAGATAGACCTCCTTCAATTTGCGGCTAGAGCTCTCCATTTGGCTGTGGCTAGGGCATCATCCTCTCTGCGGTTATATTCACTGTGGCTAGAGCATCGTACTGCAGCTAGGGCATCATCTTAAGCCAGCGTAGACTCTTGTTGTCTCTCCTTCACCAAAACCCAAAGACGTGGAGAGGAGGAGACTACTCATGAAGATGTGTATCAAATGACATCAAATCCTCATCTATTTATACCAAAATGAGGATGATGAATAGACACGTCGGTTGGGCTTCTAGAGCCTACATAAGTGCTGGTCGGCTTGATAATAATTAC